>JAIUZE010032238.1:0-11381 GCA_022085475.1 Heliosperma pusillum | reverse complement strand
TATATGGAACAAAATAAACCTAGGGGAATGGAGTAAGTCTCAGAGCTAGCTACAAGTCAATATTAAACAGTTTAATGCACTCATTCAATCGCTACAAAGCTTAATACGAAAATGAACAAATTTATACAATCTTGGAAACAAAATTAGACTTTCGACCTTGCAAGACTCAACCAAATTCGGACTCTCACGGGTCACTCTTCTCTCAACCAGCAAATGGTAAGTAAATATGTATAAGAAAGAGAGAAGAAAATATAGCCACTCACCTAGACTACGACCGACACAACATGCATTGCTAACTAATATGAAAGATGATTCAAGCACCGTACACACGCATAACCACCGTTCAAGGACCATCACGTGCCGAACATTTTCAAAAATATGGATATGTGAGGCTAATTGGTAAGAAGGAGAAAAAACAATTAATGGAAATGTGAGGGTAAATAGCCAAGCTAGTTCCTAACAAGACCGTAATAAAACTCGTTCCATCCTTCCAACTATTAAAATTAAGCTCGATGCCTTTCCAAATCTAGGCATAAACAACACAAATCCCAAATAACGCCTCAACAAAATAATGATAAGCACAGGAGGTGTAATCAACAAAACTTCAGCCAATTATTTTTTCTCATTATATTTTTTCATTTTTTCCTTTTCTTTTCTTTTCTTTTTCTTTTTCTTTTTCTTTTCTTGGTTGACTGAGGAAAAACCTCTCGATCGAGCTGCATGAATCACTCGATCGAGGCACAAAAACACAAACTCTGCTCGATCGAGCTAAACAAAGTACTCGATCGAGACACTATTCTCACTTCTCTTCTTTTTCTCACAAAAAACCCACTCCAATCAATGAAACGAGCCAAAAACTGACACAACAGTAGAATATACCTCGACTACTAAACTAGCTCGGCAAAGGTAGGCTTAGTTTGGAATGTAGTTAAGGGCAACAGGCAGATATGGCTTTATGTGGAGTTAATGGGGTAAAATGAGGAAAAGGGAGATGCAAATATTCTCAAAACACGTAATACCGACCACAAACCCAATGCGTGCAGGCAATAAGAAATCAAAGTTCATATACAAGCAAATGACACGAGATGTGGGGAGTAACTACTCTCATTCCTAGATAAACTGGTCATGGATGTCACCAGTTATAGGCTCTAAAACTCGGAATATAAAAGTAGTTTGCCAAAATGTTGATTCAAGCCTAATAATCAAATTTAAATTCCAAGACAAAATTCAATAGTTCACTACTTCGATTTCACTAAATAACTCAAGAAAGGTGCAAAAAATAGAAAAAAATAAACTTGTAGTGCAATTTCATCATGAACAAGACTCCAATCCGACTCAACTAAATGCAATAATAAACGTGATATTTTTGATTTTTTCAAATGTTTTCTAATTAACATGAATTGTAAACGTGAATGCAATACAAATGCAAATGCAGACGCAAAAGGATGTAAAACACTTCCCCAAACCAAAACAGACAATGTCCTCATTGGCTATAGCACAACAGCATATAAGGGAAAGGGAAAAAAAACAACCTAATACATGTTCCTAAAGAATGAAATATATATGAAGAATGGAAAAACAAAAGGAACAGAAACAACTCATAAAACAAAGCTTCCCCAAACCAGCATCAAACTGGGGAGCTAACATCACCGTCTCCCATCAGTTGCCTCTGTCCACAATTAATTTGGATACTGACACAAATTGCAGGTAAGATTATGCAGAAAAATCGAAAGATGAAGAACAAAAGGGGAATTGGGATCGAGTAAATTGAAAGGGGATCGAAGACTTCTCTTATATAGGTTAGTTTGCTCGATCGAGTAGAAATACTACTCGATCGAGGACTTTTGTCAGACAGGACTGCTCGATCGAGTAGTTCTGGTTTACTCGATCGAGTGGTCTTCTTTTGATGACCCTCAGTTTACTCGTTTGGTTTGAATTCCCCTCGATCGAATTACATGCCACTCGATCGAGGTCTTTTTTTTTTCCTTCGCCTTGTGGCGATTGATTTCCGCTTCACTTTCCTGCAAAAACAATACAAACCGATACCCAAAGAAATACCAAAAGATAGTCTAGAAGGAAAAATAAATTGTCTAAACTACGGATTATCACGTAGTAGTCTAATTGTCTAACGAAACCGCAAAAGATTTTTTTTACAAGTTGCACGGGGTTGCAAACCCGGCTAGTAACCAAATAGTTCCGTGACAAGGCCACCGTCAGGCCTTTAACTTACGGAAGTACCCTCAGTTGTGGTAATTTCTGACTTCTTTTTCCACAATCCCTGGGGTATACGTGCAGCGGTGGGCTCGGAGTGACAAACAATGTTAGGCATCTTTGCTATCACGGTAGTCTCAACAGTCGAATCTTCCATGAAAATAACACTGTCGAAGACGGAATCAGGAGTACTCAAGTCTTCCTCCTGAAGAGTTTTATCTATCCTTCTCTACCTGCGCATACACAACTAGAGAGAAAAGATAAGAACAGTCTTAAGGAATTAGAAATTCCTTAAGACGAGACAGAAATAAATAACAGAAAATTAAATTGCCTCCCCGGCAACGGCGCCAAAATTTGATGTGGTCGTTATACACCAAAAATAAAACCTAAGTCTACTAACTAAGAAGATAGCGGAAGTAGGGTCGATCTCCACAGGGAGGAAACTAATTAACTGAAATCTAAATCTGCAAGTAACAATCTGGGGGGTTTTGAAATTGTTTTAAACTAAGCTAAATAAGATTAAAGGAAGAGAAGTAAAAGATAGAAATAAATAAGAAATAAATCAGATAAGAGAGAAATACGCTAGGATTCGGTCTACTGCAGTATCGGCATCTATGGGTCAACTAAGTCAGTCAATCTTATTAATGAGAAGAGCAATGGTTTTCTCCTCTCGGTCTCAAACCGCCCTAGGGATTTTCCTAAGTAACTCTCGTCCTCTTAGGAGTCACCTATCAATTCTAAGCAAGCCTTCCCTTCCAATCTCTCGATCCAGGTCGGGGTTAACTACCTAGCCTAGCCTCCTACGTGCACTCATTCGACTAAACCTCAATTAAATTGCTTAAACTGATTCTCATATTCAAGACGAACTAACTTAATCTATCCTAACATGCTTCTACTACAGTTTCCCTCATCCCAACATACAAGAGAATTAGCTACTCATGTTATTAACGATGCTAACAATAAAGACGATTAAACATATGACCATAGACATAATAAAATCGTAATTAACAAGCATGAACAATAACGCAGCAGTAATTAGGAAGAGTAAACAATGATTAAGACTAAAACAAAGGTTAAGGAAGAGAGAAAAGAAGAAGTTTACAATCTTAGCAAATCCGGCGTAAAGAACAACTCCACGTCGATAAACCCGAATGCAAACCAAAGATTAAAAGTTCAGAAAACTAAAGGAAGATTAATGTCTATGATTCCGAACCCTAATGGTTCTGAGTCCTAATGACTCTGAATCTGAATCCCCATAAAACTGACGACAAGAAGAGTCTTATATAAGCATAACACGACTCTAAACCCTAATTAAGCTATGGACTTAAGGCCCATGATAGATTCTACTCGATCGAGGGAAATAACCACTCGATCGAGGACTTTATTGGAGGAAATCACTCGATCGAGTAACAATTCTACTCGATCGAGCAACTTTTCAGCAGCAACCACTCGATCGAGCACAGGACAGCTCTATCGAGCAACTCTTCACTTCAACTTTCCTCGATCGACCAAATATATAATCGATCGAGGTCTTTTGGCCTATCGTGCAGTGTTGGACATGGCTTTGGACTTGCATGCGAGCGGTTTCACGCTTCCCCATGCAATAGTTCCTGTCCCGATCCTTCCATTCTCCTAAATGCATGCAAAGTGGACTGTTTTGGGTCGGTTTCTGCTACTACACAGCTTGTACCTACAAAATAGTAATGAAAGTACAAAGTAGCCAAATAGGGGCATATAGTGATATAATATCACCTAAATGACATAGAAATGCGTGCAATAAATGGACTAGAAAGTCTATATAAAATACACGCATCAGCGGGAGTGAGCAATCCGATCTCCATCTTTAGTCTTCTCAAAATACATTTAATAAATTACAAAATATAAACCTATTTACATTCTAATTTAAAAAACATAATTTAATGAAAAATAAAATGGAGATTCGAGATCTCAAAATTACATCAAAGATCATGTTTCCATCATTACGAAAACATGATCAACTAAGGTCACACTAGGTAATACAAATTACAATCGATTGCAAAATTACGTAAATTAAACCATTCAACCATTCATTCAACAAGATAAAATGCATCAACTATAAATTAATCATTCAAGCCATAATTCTTTAATTATGAAGAGTAATTTATCCAAACCACCTTTTAAAATGATCAAAATTATGTGACAATTGCTTAATTAATCACAATAACCCCAACCAAACATAATCCAATTTTAATTCATATTCTTTAACATGAATTAATACAACATTATTTTAAACCTATTTAAAATAATTGGGTATCCAATTATTGTGAACTTCTTCACAACAATAAACAAAACATTATCATTATAATGAATAATAACAAAAAAAACTTTCGGCCCAAAAAATTAAAAAAAATAGTTTTTTTTTCTTTTTAAAAAAATTAATTTGATGTTACTAATATTTTCAAGATCGGTACAAATTATCAACATCTAATCATTATTAAACATCGATACAAACTATATGATTCAATTTAACAATTTAAAATGAATATCTAAATCAATGAATACCGAAAAATATATAGCAATGAACATTCAAATCGATTTCCATTTCCATTTTAATTTAATCCTTATTAAATCAAAACAACTACAAATTAATCATGTTATCGTCTTAACTATTTAAAACAACAATTATAATGAATCAAAATGGAACAAGGAAAAAAAAACTTTTTTTTTCTCACGGCTGAACAGTGCCGTGAACAGTACCAATTTTTTTCTTCTTCGACCGTGAACAGTACCGTGAACAGTACCAAAAAAATATAAAATAATTTCGTAGCCCTTGTCTCTGACATCACTTGTAGGAAATATCGGTATATTTCGCCATTAATTTTACGGATTATAACGAAACTATAGTATATGAATTACGAGTCATAAATGAATTGCATAATATAAAATTATAGGAATTTAGAATTAACCTTTGGTCCTAGCAAATTTGGCCTATGAACAATATCGAAATCAATATTCTCCTAATTGTTGCACCCAAGATGCTCTGAGATATGCCTTTTCTTGTGCTAGAAAGAATACAAAAATTACTGATGATTTTTGTGTCAAGAACTGAATGATGAATTAGGTAGAGAAGAAGAGTTTATATAGACCTTTCCTCCTCTCTCCTTTTACACGTCCAAATAGAAGTCTAGTAGAGGGAGGAGGCTTCCCTCTTTTTCTTCTACTTGTATTAGGAATTGGAGTCAAGATAGGATTCTTCCTTCTTTTATTTATTTAATGTATAATATGTGAATGTAATATTATAATATATATGTCAATTATAAACATCGTATATTTATAATTAGCTAATTAAATATAACAGTTTATATTTAATTACGAATTAACATTTAATTCGTTTAAGCTTACATTATTTAATCGTATTAAATAATTACATTATATACATTAATTAGATATAATTGTTTATATTCAATTACGAATTAACATTTAATTCGTCTCAGCTAGTATTATTTAATCGTATTAAATAATCGTATCATCATTACATTGACTAACCTTTTAGTCATATACATCGACTAACCTTTTAGTTATATAAGGAATCAATATGATTATATTTTCCTAAAATCATATCTCTCAAACACATCCTTTAGGTGTGACTCTTAGGGAACAGTTGATCACCGCCATTTAAAATGACAATAACATCAAACTTCTAGCAAGCCAACCGTTATCGATAAACGTTAATCAACTGATAAGAATACTAAGTATACCCTGTGAACCTGTAAGAGATTTATACACGTAATCACACTAACTGTGTAGGACAGTAGCTCCAACACAACCGTCCAAAATCCAACCAACCAAATTGAGGCGGCCTTGGGTTTGGCACCTACCGATGAAGACATAAGTGGGACGGCCCTTAAGATATTTTGGTTGGTTAGGAAGTTTAGGGGACTACCAAATAAGCGAGTGATGAGGTGTTTCTTCAACATGTGAGAGCATACTTACTCATCTTGTTAGGTACAATTCTTTTCCCACATAAGAGCGGGTGTGAAGTTCAAGTGATATGGTTGCCATTGTTGAGTGACTTGAACCGTCTTGATGAATATTCATGGGGGAGCGCAGTATTAGCTACATTGTACGCAATTTATGTCGGGCAAGTCGTAAGGGAGCTATTGATATAGGTGGTCCTCTAATTCTTCTCCAAATTTTGGCTTGGGAACGTATATCCATTGGACGACCAATTAACTTACGACCTCGGTATGAAGCTTGGGAGCAAAATGCAAATCTCTTTGGTTCCCAACATCAAATTCGGGTTGATCCATTAGGTTGTCGTTGGCTTAGAATTGAGAGAAAGAAATACGATGGTCCAGTTACACTTCGAGGTTATAGGGATGGCTTAGATAGAATGACAAATGATCACTTCCTTTGGCAACCTTATACCGAAGAAATAATGTTCTTTTTGCCCGACGAGTGCAAATCAAATCCCGAGGAATGGGTGGTTATAGCACCGATGATTTTTTTTTATTTTGTTGAATGACATATTCCAAATAGAGTCATGAGGCAATTTGGATGAAAGCAAGAGATACCAAAAATAATTGACACTTCCGTCAATCTTCATAACGTTGATAAGTGTGGGGGACATAGAACTTGTTGGATAATAAAGCATTCAAAGTGGATTGGCTCATGGGATTCAAGGAGCTTCATGAAAGTCGATGGGCCTATTGATGATCATGTCATGAACTACCACGACCCGTATATGGTTTGGTATCGGGAGCGAAAACTCATACTATTAAGTCCTTCGACGTGCGGTGAGCCGAACGAATATCAACCATTCTCTGGGCCCTTGCATTTACTAGTAAGTTTTGTCAAATAACCAAAACTTTTAATTTCTATTTCTAGTTATTTGATTGCTAAATTATTTTTAATTATTTGATTGCTCAAATATGTTTATAAAGACCGAAGCATTTGCTAAGTTCACATGACTTGTCAACAAGAACTAAACTCAATGCCTCCCGAAGTGCCTCCTCATTACTGCGGAATCATGGCTAACATGTGTCGCCTTCTCCTCCGAATGTCTAGAAAAGGTTGGATATCAACATCTTATTCCACCAATGGAAGAGGTAGCCACAGAAGATCAAGAGGTTATGCCAGACGACTCTCCTTTGATTCATTTCACTAGGCGGCTTCGCAACACCGGTAACCTTTCACCCGTGATGGAAGAAGATACACCTAACTCATCTCGTACTAGCCGATCAAGAACTCGCCAAAGCAAGAAGAAAAGAACTTAGATTAGTTTATTTCATCTTTAGTTGTAATGTTTGAACTTTGCGTGTCCCCTTAATATTTTGAACTAAGTATGTAACTACGTAACGCTCTAGCTTATGAAATCCGCCTTTTAAGACTCATCATATCATTCTTAGCTTTGAATATGCTGGATTTTCTGTGTCTTGAAACAGGTCATACCTATAAACGTGGAAATTTGGCACACGAAAAAAATCAGAAAAAAAAAATCGACAACAGAGCCGCCAATAGGGAAGGCGGCTATGAAAAAAAATTACCTGTAGAGCCGCCGTAGGGGAGGGCCGCTTTGGCACAGACCCGCCACCCACCATGGCGGCTTTGAGTGCAGTATTCAAGCCAAATTTGCCTTCATTTGGGCAAGATTTACACAGGCAAAGCCGCCATTGGGCATGGCGTCTTTATGCCTTAAACCCGTTATACGAAATGGCGGCTCTGAAGTGACTAGGTTCGTGAAAAAAGGCCACGTGGACCCCTATTTGAGAAATAGTTTTTGACCGAACCTAAAACGATAAATAGTTCAATCTATTGACCTTCAAAGCATCTCGAACGAGTTGGACGATAGTGTCAAACATAAGTCATGTAGTCAACATTGTTGGCCTTATGAAAACAATGTTTAACTACCACTTTTTCGGGAAAAATCAAGTCTAAATTCACATACTTGATAATGGTTGAAATTTTCAAAGAAATTTGCCAAGTACTCCGAATTGCGTTGATAACACATAGATTATCACCTTCAACTATCAATTTTAAAATTCCTAGAGATTTTGTTGCTAAAATGCCTTTTTTTAACGCAAAAGTTACTGCAACAAGAATTTCATTAGACCCACAATTCTTAGCTCTTAACAAGATGACTTTACCATTATGATCTTTTAAAAAGTAACCTAAAGGAGATTTATGACTAGATACTTTTGATCCGTCAAAATTTAGCTTTATAAAACCATTTATAGGTTTCATCCGACTAATATGCCTCTTACTACTAATAATGTTTCTAGTTGAGTAGTCTTTATTATCATGATTGTCGAGATCCTTAATTTAGTTTCATTGCAAACTTACATCCCATTATTGCATAAAAGAATAAGCTTGCGAGTATTGACACGAACATTATTAAAAATAAGTTCATTTCTAAAGAACAAAAAATTCCACCAAATGAAAATAACTTTAATGAAATATGCTTTTGAAATTAAGTCTTTCAAAGAGTTGAGCTTTGTCACAAAACTTTGATTTGAAACATTATTATAAGTTGCTAAAAATTATTAAATCGATTAATATTCATAACTTGGATAGCCGAATCAGTTAAGGGACATTTGAAAAATAAAATATCTCGATCCTCAATAGGATTATTGCATAAAACACAATAAGCTAGAACATCAATATGACTTTTACAAAGCCTATTTTTTGCAGGCAAATCATCAACACACGTTTGACATGGGGATTTTGTCTCCCTGCCCCGGTCAAAACAAAATTTATAAACTCAACTAAGCTAATGTAGTAGCGGTAGTGGAGGTCGATCCACAGGGAGGTCAAGGTCGATTACTAGTTCGTCTCAAATTATAAGCTAGCTACGTAAATCATGAAATTGATAGAAATTAAGCTAAGTAACTAAATTAATAACTAAGGTCATGTTCTTTCCAACTTAATTTCAGCTCAGTTCAGTTCAGTTCAGCTCTATTCAGTTCAGCTCAGTTCAGTTCAGTTCAGCTTCATTCAGTCCAGTTCAGTTCAGTTCAACTCTATTCAGTTCAGTTCAGCTCAGCTTCATTCAGTTTAGTTTAGCTCCACTAAATTCATCTCACTTCAGTTCTACTCATCTTAAACTTAAATTTTTTTATTAATATTAATATTAATATTAGTTATTATTATTATTTTATTACTATTATTATTATTATTAATTAAACGGAAAATTCTCACGGTACCCTCCAACTTTGACGTTTTGCCCGAAATACCCAAAATTTTTACCCGAAAAACTTTGAGTGACCATAACTCGGGTTTACAAACTCGGAAAATGACTATTTTTTTTCAAATCGTTCATCTTTCTGAGAGATACGATTTGAAAAAAAAAATTGTCGTATTTGGATTCCGTGGCTAGGAGTTTTTGTATGTCAAAGCTTTTTTTACCGAACAAACTTTGAGTGGCCTTATCTCTTGGTCACGAGTTCAGAACTCGCTAATTTTTTTTTTTCAAATCGCAGTTCTCGGATAGATGAATAATTTGGAAAAAAAATTGTCATTTTTCGAGTTTATAAACCCGAGTTATGGCCACTCAAAGGTTTTCGGGTAAAAAGTTTGGGTACTTCGGGCAAAATGTCAAACTTGAGGGGTACCGTGGGAATTTTCCGTTAATTAAATACTACTCCCTCCATGTAATAATTATCCCTCATTATAACTTTGACCATAAATAAGTTTTAAAATATAAAAACTTAAACGTATAACAAAAAACATTTACATTCATCATAAAAAAAAAATGGAAACATATTTTTTAAATGAAAAAAAATTGAATATAAATGAAGAGAAATAAAATCAAAGTGTCATCTCGAAAACTATGCAATACAAAATACGAAAATTATTATGAACTGGAGGAAAATATTCTATTAATAGCAACTATTATCAATATTATTAATATTACTATTATTATTTATTATAATAATTATAATTACTATTATTATTATTATTATTATTATTATTATTATTATTATTTTATCAAGCTCAAAGCACAATTTAAAAGAAATTTACTACTACTACTACTAGTATTATTGTTATTACTACTACTATTATTACTATTATTATTATTATCACTAATTATTATTTTTATTATGATGAATGTTATGACTATCAAAATCAATCATATTAATATTAATACTATAATTACTATTTACTAATATTATTACTAAGACTAATGATAACAATTAATAATATTTATCATTATCATTATCATTATCATTACCATTATGATTATGATAACATCTAATAATCAAAATTATTATTATTGTTTTTATTATTATATTTATTATTATTATTATTATTATATTTTTTTTTTAATTATAAGATGCGCGCAGCTTTCATTAAAATAAAATGAAAAGTTTACATGAAGTTGGTGGGGAGCTGAGAGACAATCTGGGCCCCCACTCCCTTAGCTATAGCAAAACTAAGCCTTACAAAAATATAAGCAGCCACCCGAGCCAGAGCATCTTGAGATACCGAGAATTTCTGGATCCGCTTAAGCAAGTCAACAGCATCCGAGCCCAGCTCCCCAAGCGAAGAGAAAGAGAAGGGTAGGAAACCATATCCAGCAGCCGCGCATAAATCCTCATACTTAGCACATTTGCGCTGAGCAGCATCGGCAACAACCCGTCCCGACACAAAATCGGACATTCCAGTCTGAGTCAAAGGGGAAGACCCTGTCAAATCAACACACACATCACGCCCTCTGTCCCAGGAATAAAGAAGCAAATCCGCAGGACGAAGAGATCTATCGTGCCCGTCAACCAAACCGATATCAACCTCCTTACCCGCAGAAATACCAGACCTATAACAGATGTCAAATAAGGTGTCACGAACAAGGTTATTATTATTATTATTATTATTTTTTTTTTTTTTTTTTTTTTTTTTTTAAGATGCGCGCAGCTTTCATTAAAATAAAATAAAATGAAAAGTTTACATGAAGTTGGTGGGGAGCCGAGAGACAATCTGGGCCCCCACCCCCTTAGCTACAGCAAATCTAATCCTAGTAAAGATATAAGCGGCCACCCGAGCCCCTGCATCCTGAGATACCGAGAACTTCTGGATCCGCTTAAACAAGTCAACAGCATCCGAGCCCAGCTCCCCAAGCGAAGAGAAAGAGAAGGGTAGGAAACCATAGCCAGCAGTCGCGCATAAATCCCTATACTTAGCACATTTGCGCTGAG
>JAIUZE010032236.1:0-15914 GCA_022085475.1 Heliosperma pusillum | reverse complement strand
TGGGACCCACGGGCTGATTTTGGGCCGAGACACACATGGGCCTGGACTGGGCCCCACGGCCTAGTTTTGGGCTGTTTTGGCCTTTTTATCGATTTTACTAAAAACCGTTTCTAATTATTTCCCGCATGCTTAACATAATTAAACCCCGTCAAAACAACAACATAACAATCAAACATCGACACAACCCAAAGACCGAAACCCGGACCCACCATGGACCAACCCAGACCGGGTCTGAACCGGCCTGGACCGGCTGGTTTGGTCCGGTTCACAGCCCCCTAAACCGCCCCCTACACGGTTCAAACCACAACCAACACCAAATTTTTCCAACATGTTTTTAATTAACAATCATCCATTTTAACAACCATCATACAAAATCATGATTTAAAATTAATTCATCCAAATTCCTCAAGAACACTAAACATATTAAAATTTCCTACACAACATAAAAATCATAACTTATGAAAAATCATCAAAATTCATAAAGAACACTAAACATATTATAAATTTCCTACACAACATAAAAATCATAACTTATGAAAAATCATCAAAATTCATAAAGAACACTAAACATATTATAAATTTCCTACACAACATAAAAATCATAACTTATGGAAAATTATCAAAATTCATCAAGAACACTAAACAACATGAAAACTCCATACAACATAAAAATCATCCTACTTATCATATTACTACTAAAAATCCATAAATCATAAAAACATGAACTAAAACAAAGATGAACCAAAAACTAAAGAAAACAAAAGCTATGTAACATATATCCGTCGAGTAACTCGGAATCGTTACCTTAGCTAGACAAGTCAATTAGCACCAAATAAGAAGTATAAACCAAGAAACCCGTCTACTAATCTTCACCCAAAATATACGAGTCTCCAAACTCGTCTTCAAAATCTTCCCCTATAAGAAATGACAAGAAAACATTATTAGAACTTAAAATATGAATTTCCATAATTAAAGTGTTGAAAATGATTTTGTCGGAATTGAAATAAAACCGTACGTGAAGATGGGGAGCGAAGAGGAGAGTCTAGAAATATAAGTTAGAACGGATTTAATTAAGAAATGAAGATTTTATGAAGGTTTTGCTCAAGAACGATGAAGAACAATTGAAGAACACGAAGAACAAATGAAGAACGATGAAGAAAGTGATATTTAGATCTTAATTTGATTTGTTGAAAAATGAAAAGTTGTTAGTGAGTAAAGAGTGGTGTGTGAGGCGTGTAATTATAGGCAAAAAGGGATGTCGGGTTTTGAAATTGTTGTTACGTAATTGGCTCAGGTTTATTAATTATTTTACGGTAATCGATTAAATATAATTAGCGATTAAGTTAATTTCACCAAATATCTTGATATTATGATATTGTAATCAAAAGTAATGAAAATATCAAGGCCTAAGAGAGGACTAAAGGAGCCGTGTGGTATGGTGAGGAATCGGTCTGATTTTGAGCGATTTGCGTAATCTTCGTTGACGGATCGATAAAGTTAATAAATATCTAGATATTATGATTTGTTTAATCAAAACAATTAGAATATCTAATGGTGAGTGGAAAACGATGACACGCGCGTGTGACTCATGCCAAAGTCGAGTTTTGAATTTGTTACGGGATTTACGATGAGTCGGGAATAGTTAAATGATGTTTGGGATTAAACCATAAAAGTTATTCTTTAAATTCCGAATAAATTCAAAATAATTATATTAAATTATGATAAATCCAAATAAATCCAAATAAAAATAAATTAAAAATATTATTTTTTTTAAATAAAATTTCGGTCTTAAAACTTACAAAGCGAGTCGGGAAAACTCAACGAAAGTCAAAGTCGACTTAAAAGTCGAGAAAAGTCAAAAATGACTTAAAAGTCAAGAAAAGTTTATGACGACTTAAAAGTCAAGAAAATGTCAATGACGACTTTAAAAAGTCAAGGAAAAGTCAAAGACGACTTAAAAGTCAAGAAAAGTCAAAGATGAGTAAAAACGGTCTTTTCATGAAATCTCTCAGAAATTTCAAATACGAACGCGGAATTTCAAAATACGACTCGGAACAAAAATTTCTATTTTAAAAACTTAAGTCTGCTGAAAAGTATCCATAAGCTATTTTACTTAAGACAAATTGGGTACTTTTCGGGTTGTTACATTAATCCTATCATGTGAACTTAGACTATGTCGGTTGAACATGTTATTTAGCAATCAATTAGGTGGAATTGAGTCTTAAGGTTGATTACATATGAAAGGCAAACAAATCATCCAAAGAATCGCATAATACAATGATTAAATAGAACTATAAAATAAATATTACAATTGATTACAACGAATACAGGATCTATGTCGGATATATACCCAAAAAGAAGACTTAAAGAAAAGAAAGATAATAATAAAATTATCTAAAGACAGATTAACAGTGATATTAGGAGTTAATAGTTGATTAAATTAGGCGATTAAGCTAAGTCGGAGCGAATAAAAAAGATCAGACACAGAAACCAGCCCGGAACAAGCGCAGCAGAAGGTGCGTCTTCTGGAAGAGGCGCAACACTCAGTGCGTATGTTCCTGAGTTAGGTTCTGGCTGTGAAGTCATAATCGCAATAAGTTAGTATTCGTTGGTGTATTTACGGTTTATTAATGATCTATAAGTCGAATTTAAATGATTTAATAGATTAAATTACACTAATTATATGAAAGACGAATCTAGAGATTTGATATGAACAAATATAACCTCTAAACACACAATTTGATAGATGACAAAACCCACTAATATTGATTATTAGGGATCCAAGTCGAGACAACCTATCTAAATATTGAAATTATGATGAAAGATGATTTATGAGAAATATTAAAAACTAATAAAGTGTTGGACCGATTTTATAGTTTTGATAATGACATGTATATACTTGATAATGTGCTTTAATTGATATATCATATGCATGTAATTCTGTGCTTTAGTTATAAGAGCTTAAGGAAAAACTTTGAAGATTTCTGTGAGACAAAGTTATAAGAGCTCGAGGAATCGATTTGGAAGTTCGTATGCGAAGTTATAGCTATTCTGGTTATAACATTGAAAAAAAAAATCAAGCAAGATCTACTTCAAATAACACAATAATCAAGATGGAGGGTCTTTGTGATCAAGATGAAGAAATGATCCGTATACCGAAGATCTTTGTGAAGATTAGATAGTATAAGTCGTCGTTCGGTAAATAATTCATTAGAGTGATTTTTATGTAAGTAAAGTTATGACTCACTTATAACTTTACATACTAAGTTCAAAGTTATAGCTTTAACCTATAACTTTGGATGATAAAGTTAATGCTTGATTTTCGAAATAAATCTTTTAAATGTTTACAAAAAAAAAAAAAAAAAATTTTTATATTTATCAAACGTTTTAATAGATGATGTATTTATGAGATTTTATTGGTTAGTAATACAACTTATGAGTTGTCATGCTACCTAGAGTTTCTAATACATTCTATCTCAATTTGTTGTTAACCTAATAAGCACACCTACTGGTTGTGCCACCTAGGGTTTCGTGAAACCTAGGGTTTGTACCTCCTAGGGTTGCGTGCTCTAGGGACTTCACGGTGATAAGGATTTCGACCTCTATAGGCACGTTTTCTTGTTTACTTTAACCTAGGATTCAAATAATATCTTTACAACAATATTTTGAGATATTAAAGATAAATATATTTCGTAAAGAGAAAGTTAGGGTTTTAGATTTTATATCTCCTATGCTTCTACGATAAATACTCCTTCCATCTCAATAATTCAATAACGACTTTACATACAATTAAGAGAATTTTACAAATTGATTTTAAAAAAACATTGAGCAAAATATTTATTATTTTTATTGTTTTTTTTTTTTCCGAAAAAGTCGTGCATCAATTATTATCAATCGGTCGCGTGAAATACGTTATTGGATAATAGGACACACATAATCTTACTTATTCTCTAACGAGAATCTTTGTGAGTTATATTGAACTCTCTTATTAACGTAAGATAGTATAGAGCATTTAGCGATACTCACCTTGAGTTATAATCATAATTGATTATACGAGTGGGTTGATAATTTCTGTAATTCGTAGAAAGATACTAAAGATTATTAATCGAGAATAATGGACGTAGTTTTCGAATTGTGAAACTGAACCACTTCAAAAACCTCTTGTGTCTTTCTTTATTTTTGTTACTTGCTCAACACTTTG
Organism: Heliosperma pusillum; assembly: GCA_022085475.1. NCBI lineage: Eukaryota > Viridiplantae > Streptophyta > Magnoliopsida > Caryophyllales > Caryophyllaceae > Heliosperma > Heliosperma pusillum. The sequence goes on along the minus strand of JAIUZE010032236.1, from coordinate 11,713 downwards.
ATTAATTAGTTAGTTGATTTTAATCCATAATTACACATCATATAAATCGAAAAACTGGGGCTAGTTTTTAATACCCAATTCACCCCCCCCCCCCTCTTTCTTATTCGATCAATAAACTCTACAATTGGTATCAGAGCTTCGTGCTCTTTATTGCTTTACAACAAGGAGTCTGATCCGTTTTAATCTATTTATTTATTAATTTTCCGCTGCATTTAATTTTATTTTAATGGATTCGAAACACTTAAAGTGTCCCGTATTCAATGGGAAGAACTATAGTTTGTTGAAAAATATGATGAACCATTACATAAAGGGTAACGACTAGGAGTGCTGACTAATCATTAAGAATGGCCCTAATAAGATCATGCTTGGATCTATTACTGACACTTCCACCGAAAATAAAGAAGAGGACTATGTTGAGGCTGATTATAAAAAAGCTGAGAAAAACGCAAAAGCAATAAGCCTGTTACAAAACGGCATGATTGCTACTGAGTTTGATCGTTTCTCATCTAGCTCATCTGCCAAGGAAATACGAGATGGTCTAGAGTTAGCCTATGAGGGAATAACTGTTGTCAAAAAGCAACGTATTGCATTGTTAATGCGAAAATACGAATTGTTCTCTATGGAGCAAAATGAATAGCTTGATAGCATGTCCACTCGATTCTCTAGTATCATTAATGAATTGAAAAATCTTGGAAAACATTTTGACTCCGAGGAAATTGCTAGAAAGATCCTTAGAAGTCTGTCCAGACGTTAGAGACCTAAGGTGACAGTAATTTAGGAATGTAAGGATCTATCCGACCTATCCTATCAAGAGATACTCGGAACCCTAATGGCTAATGAGATTACTCTGATGAGGCAAACGATAGCAATAGTAAGAAAGTGGCTTTACAAGCCGAGTCTAGCGAAAAACAAGACTCGGATCTTGAAGAAGAAACGGTGTTATTTGCTAAGCGTTGTACTTGATTCCCTTGCAGATAATAGTGCAAGAAAATAATCAATGGTATCTTGACAGTGGTTGTTCGAGACACATCACCGGAAATAAGAATCTTTTTCTTGTTTGTTTGTTTTTATTGTTTGTTTTTCCGAAAAAGTTGTGCATCAATTATTATCAATCGCTCGCGTGAAATACATTATTGAATAATAGTACATCACATAATCTTACTTATTCTTTAACGAGAATCTTTGTGAGTTATATTGTACTTTCTTAATAACGTAAGGTAATATAGAGTATTTAGCGATACTCACCTTGAGTTATAATCATAGTTGATTATACGAGTGTGTTGATAATTTTTGTAATCCGTAGAAAGGTACTAAAGATTATTAATCGAGAATAGTGGACGTAGGTTTCGAATTGTGAAACTGAACCACTTCAAAAACCTCTTGTGTCTTTCTTTATTTTCGTTATTTTCGTTACTTGCTCAACACTTTGATTAATTAGTTAGTGGATTTTAATCCATAAAATCAAATAATTAATTACACATCATATAAATCGAAAAAGTGGGGCTAGTTTTCAATACCATTATGGATGATGTGAAGTTATATATCAAGAAATTGTAAAAAATGTCATTTCTCCCAATTTATTACAACAAATGAAAATATCAAACTTGTAAGTCCGCCTCACTTGGAAAAATATCAAATCCCTATTATTATGCAACGTCTTTTTCTACTCACTTAATGATAGATAAGGAGTGTTGCTCGACTTTTTCTCATACAAATTAATATAAACATATAAAGTGATTTTTGTTGTTTTTTCATTTTCTTTGTTTTCTATTTTGTTTTTGCTTTTATAAAACTTCTTTCTTCAAATCTCAAACCAAAATGAAACCTTTATTTTTGACTCTAATGAACTTAGCTTAAGTTCAACAATTAGGACTTGAATTCCCCTTTTTCAAAACACCAAAAACCAAGTGACAATTTTCTTGATCAATGAACGTTGTTTATGGGATGTAGTTGGTAATTTAGTTATGTCAAATAAAAGGCTAAGGCTCAAAGGGGATGGAAAAATAGGTCCTAATCTAAAGGGTCTAAAATTAGGCTCATTTGGCAATGTGAGGCTCAAAATATAAATGCAACGAGTATGTATCAAATTGTGCGCACAAAACAAATATTCATCTCGCGACCTAAGGAATAGACGACACAGTTGTGCGTGATGTTGTGACATGCCACGCAAGGAGCCTACTCACAAATGCAGATCGGGTATGAATGTACCTGTCTAAAGGAAGCTCTAAGTCTCACATGTAAGTAGCTATGTCGAAATCTAGGTCTAGCCTATGGTCTATTTTGTGTCACAAGGTGGTCTATGATCCTTCGGTCAAGTCTATTTCCCGGGTGTCTAACTAGGAGGTCACAAGGTGCAAGCCACTAGGAGGGGGAAGACGTGTTTAAGATAAAATCATCATTGAGGTATCGTGTTCCCTTCCTAGACCACATTTTGTTCAAAATATGTACAAACTCAATGCAAACGGAATTAAAATAACAAACAAATATTCATAAGTGATGAAATACAATTATAATTTATAACAAAAACTAAATAGATATGCAACAATTGTCTAAACTAGCATCACATAAGCAACACAAAACAAGTTCCAAAAGGAACATACTCATCAACAATTTCCCGTCCTTCTCCGTATTAATCAAAATAAAAGAAAAGAGCAGAAAAAGGAGAAAATAGTTGGAAAGAGTGTACCAAGCAGTTTTCTATTCTCTTATTGTTTCAAATGCTCCATGTGTGTCTACATCACTTGTTCGACCAACAACATATATATATACAATGCAATATTTATGATTTTTGTAAGATTCTCAATTTTTTTTGAAAGTTTTCAATTTCGAAATTTTCAACAATGTACAAATATTTACAAGTATGCACAAATGATATTTCCCTCCCCACACTTAAACCAGACATTGTCCTCAATGCCAAAATGTACAGGGGAATGAGCAAAATAAAAGAACATGTTTTTGAGTTTTTGAGTTTTGAAAAATGAAATAACATGTTTTTGTTATTTTCAATAACAAGGATGTGTAAATGACAATGCAAAATTGAAATGAATCTAAACGAAAGGCAAACTAACTACATGGATGCAAGTTTGTTTATTGATATGAAAAGAGAGCGAGTTTGAATTAACTCGCATTTGGATACTTAAGGGAAAGCTTTGGATGCAAAAGAAATTTTATTTGGATTTTCAATGTGGGGTAAGGGACAATATTCAACTCATTAATGCATAAAAAGGAATAAATCCATCAAAATGCATATGCTCAAAAGAGTAAAGTGGTCCACTTACTTGTAACCACAAGGGAAGCTTTTCAATTTTGCTCCCATTTTGCATCCATATTGCTCAAAGCCTGGAGCAACTTGTCAAACTCTTGTGCAAAACTCACAAACAAGAACAAATAGCTCAAAGAATAGCACACCAACGAACAAAACCCAAACTTGGTCAATTCCTCATCTCCATGTTCGTTTTGCCCCCAAGTAAGAGAGGATGGCAAGATATAAAAAGTTTCATGTGTCACCTTTCCACACCCTTTGTCAATTTTAGGTAGCTTATCATGGTAGTTGAGAGGGGTGAAGAGTGTGAAAACAATCACCCTCTCAAGAGGATCACAAGGCAAAGTAAAGGGAGGCTTCAAGCAAGTAGGTGAAGGAAAAAGCAAGACCTCAACTTCACTTTTCTCTTCATCATGAGGGAATTTTTTCAAGCTAGTTCCTCTCATAGTCTCTTCAATCACATCCAATTGCCTCTCCCAAATAGAAGAAGAGTCATGCAGCTAAGGAGCACCTTCAAGAGAGCTTAAATCAATAGAAGCTGGAGAGTTTAAATATGCTTCAAATCTTCATCAATAAGACGATCAATTTCATCTTCTTTTAAACTCTCTAAAGCAACATCATTCAAGAAATCATCATTTTCAACAATTTCTTCTCTTCTCAAATTACTCACAATGTCCTTAATGACACCCACCGAATAAACACATTCCATTATTGGTTTGGACATACCCTCCATCAAAGAAAAATCAATTTTTTTCTTTCACCAACATTAAAGGAGAGGTGCCCTTTCTTCACATCAATGATGACACCTCTGGTTGCCATGAATTGCTTCCCAACGATAATGGGAGTATGTTGAATTTTGGGAGTGTCTAAGACCACAAAATCGGCGGGGATGTCGACATTACCCACTTTGACCGGGACACCTTCAAGAATTCCCTTAGAATATTTGACCGAACATTCGGCAAGTTGTATGGTCATGGAAGTTGATCTCAAATCTTCAAGGCCAAACCTTTTTGCAAGGGGAAGAGGAAGGATGCTAAACTAGCTCCTAGATCACAAAGAGCACTTGTAATTGGAATGTTTGTCACCGGATCTTGAAGTTTCTTTGGCATGTTATTCAAGAGCACCGCACTATACTCTACCGTTAAAGCTACAAGCCCGTCATTGGTTATGCTTCTCTTCTTGGTCAACACCTCTTTAAAAATTTGGTGTAAAGTGACATTTGGCTCGCCACATCGATGAAAGGTGATGAGACTTCAAGCTTTTCTAGCATTCCCACAAATTTCGCAAATTTCTTCTCTTTACTCACTTCCTTTGGCCGGTTTGTAAAAGGTAGAGGACGTGTGTAATCTTGGGTCACATTTGGAGGAGGTTGGGTGATTTCATTTTCCCTTTGCATTTCTTCTTCTTCTTCTTCTTCTTCTTCATTAGAGTAATGGTCTTCCACCATCTTACCCTTCAACTTTGTCTTTTCATTGGAATTATGGATTTTTGAGGATCTTTCAACTTGTTCACACCCATCAAAGTGATAGCATGTAATAGTCCATCCTTAAGGTGAGACCCTTGGATTGGTAGTACATGTTCCCCCTTTTGAACATTGATGGGTTCTTGATTAGCTAAAAAGGAATAAAAATTTATTTGTTGGTCTTGGACATTTGAGATGTTGGTCCTCAAAAGTTTGAAAAGTTAATCCGTACTGGCTTCACGTTGAAATGCCCAAATCTCCATGATTTTCAACATTTGTTCAATTGAAGAGTTTGGTTGTTGAATCTGTTGGAGTAAGTGTCCTCCACAATAGTGCATTTATATAATGAAACTCATTTGGAATATACGTGGCATAATTAGTATATTTTGATACTCCACGTCAGTTGATTAACGTAAATCGGTAACGCTCAGCTGACTAGAGTTTGATGTTATTGTCGTATGACGGCTATGATCAACTGATCCCTTTAGGTCACACCTATATGATGAGACCAAATAGAATACTAAGTATTTGTACAAAATATAGTTTAATTAGGGCATTACATATATTTGATATGTACGTTTAGTTACGAGAGTTATTTATTAATTGAGTTAGGAACTCATTCCACTTAAGTTTATTAGTCAATTATACGATAACTGACTGAATAAATTTTACGTCTTATTTTAATACGATCAAATAAGATTTAATTTAGTGATTAATCGTTAATTTATTAAATTAGTTGAGGTTATGCATATATTTTGAGGTAGAGGTAATTAGTTAATTATATTTACAAAGAGTTGTAAAATAAATTAACTAGGCATTTTTGGACCCATTATATATTGATATAATGGTAAAATATCACTCAAAAGTTAAGTACATATTGTTTATTAACTTGTGTCATATAATTGTTATATGATCAAATTAACGAAAGCATTTTTAAAATAATGCTCAAAAAATAAATATTTGTCGTTTTGGGTCGGGTTTAAAACTATTTATCAAAATGGTGTCCACGTAGGCTCGTATTTCGTAAACCAAAAACTCGGAGGAAACACGCCATTGGCAATGGCGTGTTTCTAGTAAACACGCCATTGGGAATGGTGGGTTTTCTTACGGAGACACGCCATTGGGAATGGCGTGTCAAAAAAAAAAAAAATTTAATGACACGCCATTAGGAATGGCGTGTTTGTTCCGTATTCCATGTTTTGAAAACCCGAGCCTACGTGGACACCATTTTGATAAATAGTTTTAAACCCGACCCAAAACGACAAATACTTATTTTTTCAGCATTATTTTAAAATTGAACTCTCAAATTAACACTCAATTATACAAGATAATTAAACATATGATTATAAGTATTTGTGGGACAAATATCAAAAATAAAAATGGACCACATAACACATGTGGAGGCCGGATTTTTGCTAGTGGAGATCACTGATGATTGTTCTCTACTAATTCCACACTCCACCATATGATTATGACATGTATGACACATGATCATTATCATTATACAATCCCATACACTACCATTATCCATGTGAATAAAATAAAAAGAAAATCACCCAATTTGGGGCTTAGGTGTGCCGACCATAGTGCCATAAAATGGGCAATTGTTGTTCATTTTCATACACTTCATTCTAATGCTTATTCTTCTCCATCTCACTATAAACCTCATCTTCTTTCTAAAACTCACATGCAAAGTAATATTCATATCATATTACTAGTATAGTAATACTATAATATTAGTAGTATTATTTCTTACTTATTATCTAGTTAATAATAAGCTAAGATTCTTTGGGTTGATTCTTGGGTGCAACAAGAAGGAGACCTTCCACTTTGGAGGTTTATTTATGGAGGATCATACACTAATTCTAAGCTCAAGAACAATAAGAAGGAGTTCTTATTGTGCCCTTATTTAGCCGAAATTTTCTCATTGTAAGGAAATTTCATCTTATATTTATATTTATGCTTTTATATTTGCATGCATGATACCTAGATCATGAAACATTAAGTTAATATAATTTTATGAACTAATTAGAGGTCTAGGACTTTCATGTGGTATCAGAGCTCAATTGTTACATGCATGTTGATTTTAAGCATCAAAATCGAGTTATACGATAACTTGAGTAAAATCGAAAATTTGTGGTAAAAATGGTTTTCACAAAAAATTTTGATTTGCATGTATACCTACTGACCTCAAAATGGTTGTGGTCAAATTTGGTGATTTTAGGGATTCATTTGCTATTTATTTTGATTTATAGCCTTTAAATCAAGTTCATATGCATTATTTATGTTAAAAGTTAACTAAAAATAGTTGCTTTTTGATTCTGGCCATGACATTTTGAAATCATTTCACATGCATGTTTTACATACTTTATGTAAAATTTCGTGATTTATAATTAAGTTTTGCATGATTATTGATTTTTATGAGATAAAAGTCGATAAAGTTAGATTATTATGTTCATAAAATTGAAACGTCCTTTTCTGGTCTTGAAATTTTTTTTACTTTTTATAATCTGATTTATATCATTTTTGTGAAATTTTATAGTTTGTTTCACTACTTTACTATATATATTTATTTTTATTTGATAAAACCGATAAATTCAAGTCTATTTGTTCATAAAATTAATTCAAATTTTTTGGGCAAATACTTTTGGTTTTTGGGGTTCCTTGAAATTTTCATGAATGTAAAAATTTTTTGGTTTCAAATTTGTATGATTTTTATATTTTATTTTGGGTTTATTTCATAAATGTTGTGATTAAACCTCTATATTTTGCAAATACGATCAATTCAAACTAATTAAATACAAACAAAGTTAGTGGGGACTAATTTTGAGCTCTAAATCAGTTTAGATAATTATTTTGAGCTTAAATACGATTTAAATATTGTTTATTGATTTTTAATGGTTAAAAATCGATAAAATCCATAAAACCGAGCTAGAATGAGCATGATAAGTTTTAAGGGCGATTTTGGTATGATTTTTACAGCATTTTATTATTTTGTTATTGTTGAATGAATGAATGTCATTTATTTAATTTTTAATGCAAGTTATACCTAGTACGGCCTAGATTATTTTAATCGTTATTACCCGTAATGTAAGGGAATACCGATTCAGTTGTAATTTTATTTGCGATCTCGTATCGCCGTTTGTAATAATTTAATTTCATTTTCTAGATCAAATGTATAATAGGAATTTTATTTGTATCATTTTGTAATTAATTATTATGAAGACAAAGATTCCCGAAGTCGGTGTTCCAAAAGACGGTGCCTTTTTGAAGCATGTTCCATGAAGAGGCAAGGGGCCAAGGAGTTGGTTTTAGATTTTGTTATCGTCTAGTTAATTTGATTAGCTAGGTGGCCATACTAGGATTTATATTGGCTTGCTTTATGTTTTTCCGTTCATGCCAAAATCGCCAACTTGCATTTTTAGTTCTCGATTGTCAATTCAACGTTATTCAAAATTCACCGATTTAGTTCACTTATAAGGAATTAATAACTAAATTGACAAGACCTCTCACATAACTTAAAAGAAATTGAGATTTAGCCTTACCAATTGAAGCACCTATGAACCTCGTGTTCATTAGGGCAACCACAACGTGGACCCTTTTTACCTCGGGTAAGTAGTGTGATGCGATCACACGCCTAAATTGGGTTGGACTCAACGGGATAAGCGTTATCCCGGGACTAGGAGATGAATTTGGTAGAAATCCGTCGACCGAGAGTTCTAGGGGTAGAATTAGTCAAAATCTTGACTTACCGTTTATTACATAAAAGTGGCATAACATGTTCATTTTTATCTAAAATGCGGGTCTCGGAATCACTTATATAATTTCGTGAGGGGTCATTATATGAGTGACTTGTTAAAATTGTTTTACAAGTGAATTATATATAAGCAATGAATGTTATTTTTTCGTTGATATTTATATTATTCGCGCAATGACAAATATTTCATCCTTCTACAAACATGTAAATCTGTTCCATGTAAAACACACCGAAAAGTACCCAAATTTTCTCTAGTAAAAATATTTACTAACACTTTTCAGCAAGGTTAAGTTTTTAAATAGAATTTATTGTTTCGAGTCGTATTTTGAAATTCCGAGTTCGTATTTGGAATTTCTGAGAGATTTCATGAAAATCCCGTTTTTAGTCATCTTTGACTTTTCTTGACTTTTAAGTCGTCTTTGACTTTTCTTGACTTTTTAAAGTCGTCATTGACTTTTCTTGACTTTTAAGTCGTCATAAACTTTTCTTGACTTTTAAGTCATATTTGACTTTTCTTGACTTTTAAGTCGACTTTGACTTTCGTTGACTTTTCCCGACTCGCCTTGTAAGTTGAAGACCGAAAATTTTATTTTAAAAAATAATATTTTACTTTATTTTTTATTAAGATTTATTAAGATTTATATAATTTAATATTTAATTATTTGAATTTATCGGAATTTAAAGAAATACCTTTTACGGTTTTAACCAAACGTCATTTAACTATTCCCGAGTCATCGTTAATCCCGAAACAAAATCGAAACTCGACTTTGGCACGAGTCACACGCCCATGTCATCGTTTTCCACTCACAATTAGATATTCTAATTTTTTTGATTAAACTAATAATAATATCTAGATATTTATTAACTTTATCGATCAGTTAACGAAAATTACGCAAAACGCTCGAAATCAGACCCGACAAGCACCATACCACACGGCTCCTTGGTCCTCTCTTAGGCCTTGATATTTTCATTACTTTTGATTACAATATCATAATATCTAGATATTTAGTGTAATTAACTTACTATCGAATTATATTTAATCGATTACCGTAAAATAATTATTAAACCTGAGTCAATTACGTAACAACAATTTCAAAACCCGACTCTTTATTTTCCCTATAATTACACGGCACCCACACACCACACTTACTCACAAACAACTTTTTATTTTACAATATCCAATAAGATCCAAATTATCACTTTCTTTAATCGTTCATGAGCGTCTCGTGTTCTCATCCGTTCTTCACGTTCTTGAGCAAAATCAGTCTCCATAAAACCTCCATGTCTTATGTTAAATCCGTTCCTAACTATATTTCTAGAATCTCCTCTTCGCTCTCATTTTCTAGTCATCGGGTTTATTTTCAATTCCGTCAAAATCGTTTTCAACACTTTAATTATGGAAAATCTATTTTTACTTCTAATAATGTTTTTCTTGTCATTTCTTATAGGGGAAGATTTTGAAGACGAGTGTGGAGACTCGTATATTTTGGGTGAAGATTAGTAGACGGGTTTCTTATTTTATACTTCTTATTTTGGTGCTAATTGATCTTGCTAGCTAAGGTAACGATTCCGAGTTACTCGACGATTTAATGTTACATAGCTTTTGTTTCTTTTGTTTTTGGTTCATCTTTTGTTTTTGTTCATGTTATTATGATTTATGGATTTTTAGTTAGTAACATGCTAAGTAGTGGTTATTATTATGTTTTATGAATTTATAGCATGTTTTGTATTCTTGACATATTTTTTATGATTTAATTATAATCATGATTTTTGTATGAATGATTGTTAAAATGGTTGTTTGTTAATTAAAAACATGTTGGAATTTGTTTGGTGTTGATTGTGGTTGAACCGTGGAGCATGGCTGTGAACCGGACCAAACCAGCCGGTCCAGGCCGGTTCAGACCCGGTCTGGGTTGGTCCATGGTGGGTCCGGGTTTTGGTCTTTGAGTTGTGTCGATGTTTGATTGTTTTGTTGTTGTTTTGACGGGTTTTAATTATGTTAAGCATGCGGGAAATATTAAGAAACGGTTTTTAGTAAAGTTGATAAAAAGCCAAAACAGCCCAAAACAGGCCGTGGGGCCCAGTCCAGGCCCGTGTCAAGTTGGCCCAAAATCAGCCCGTGGGTCCCACTTTGGGACTTGTGACGTTTTTTGAGTTTAGTGTTAATTTATCGTGTTTTGTAATTTTAGCAAGTGGGAAATGTTAATAAGTAAAATATTTAATTAAAAAGGTTTTTCATATAATTATTATTTCTCACATGTTAGAAATTATGATACGGGATTATAGTTTAAATTTCCATCCTTTAAGTCAAACGGGTTTTCGTAATATTTAATAATTCACATGTTAGAAGTTTTAATAAAATAACATGTAATGAATATGTTGATTTTTATGATCAAGTCTATGTGGTAAAGACTCTGTTTCTAGCCGGTTTGACCAAACGGGTTTGGTCAAACTAAGATCTAGTCAGCCCCGTTTTGACTGATGACCCGTCGCGGGACTCGGGTCGGGGATTTGTCTTCAAGTAAGGTTGTATTTAATTAATGAATTAGCCTTAGTAGATATGAGGCGATATGTTATTTGATTTTGATTTATATGCAATTAGTCACATGATAGGATGTTGTTCCCGTGACTGTTTAATTGTATGATATATGTCGTGTTGACTAAGTACCCATAGAGAATTATGAGTATATGGCGTCTTGACCATTCTAATTCTAAATGAGTATCTTGGACCATGACATTGATAGGCCAGGCCATACTATCTTTAACGAGCATACGGAGTTTATCGCTTGATAGCTTTTGTGTCACTGGCTTGGGCCTTTTGATACCAAGCCGGGGGGCATGGCATCCTAAGAGTTCCGCTTTGGGAAGGGAGCCAGCTTAAGTACTAGCCATCTCTGCTTAGGGGGTCGCCTAGCAGAGTTTCTTGTGTACGGTTATGTCATGAGACGGGGAAGGGAATAGCTGTTGTCGCTAGGTCTGATCAGTCTAGGACTAGGATGTTTTCCTACCTTGTGGTATAGCCTCGAGTTACAGAAGTCGACTATTGACGGTGCTAAGAACTTATGCCTGTTTGTAGAAGTATTTGTCTTTCATGTTTGTATGATTCTATGAATCTTCGAAGGTGAGATGCAAGCCGGCTAAGGTTGATAGAGTTTGGATTACCGTTTGTTAACTGATTCACATGATTACGTGTTGATTAGGGTTTGAGTGTATCAGGGCCATGTTACATGGT
>JAIUZE010032233.1:0-12051 GCA_022085475.1 Heliosperma pusillum | reverse complement strand
TGATATAAATTATGATTAAATAATAATAAATCTTAATAAAATAAAATAAATTTATTATTTTTCAAAATAAAATTTCGGTCTTTAAAATTACGAGGTGAGTCGGAAAACGTCAACGAAAGTCAAAGTCGACTTAAAAGTCAAGAAAAGTCAAAGATGACTTAAAAGTCAAGAAACGTTTATGACGACTTAAAAGTCAAGAAAAGTCAATGACGACTTTAAAAAGTCAAGAAAAGTCAAAGACGACTTAAAAGTCAAGAAAAGTCAAAGATGACTAAAAACGGTCTTTTCATGAAATCTCCCAGAAATTCCAAATACGAACGCGGAATTTCAAAATAAGACTCGGAACAAAAATTTCTATTTTAAAAACTTAAGTTCTACTGAAAAGTGTTAGTAAATATTTTTACTAGAAAAATTGGGTACTTTTCGGGTTGTTACAATGGGCCCCACATTTTTTTCTACTATAATTAATTACTCTCTCTCCTTCCCACTTTCATCATTCTAATTAATTAATTTCTCTTCTCATTTCTTATAATTCCATACAAATTTATTTTATAAAATAATTTAATTTCCAACTATGAATAAATCTAATTTATAAATGAAATATGTTTGTTTTAATTTATAAATAATATATGTTGTTGTACGTATATGGAAATTTCACACTAAAATTTCCGAAAAAAATTACTATGGTATTCATAAAATACATGACTTTTTTTTGTTGTGATAAAACTATGAAAGATTGGTGTATAATAAGGATTAATTAATAAATATGTGGCTATATGATCATTATTTCTGTGCTTTTTGCGAGAAATATATGGAGGCAACGTCAAGTTATGTTTTAGGAGTTTGTTTTTTAGGCAGGGCAGAGAGCGAGTGAGTGAGATTAAATGAGACACGGCAAAAAATGAAATTATAGGTTTGTGATTTTCTAAAACTAGAATTTGAGTAAGATGAGGAGCGGATTATAAGCTCAAACATAGGGAATACATACATGAGTCAATCTATTCTTAAATGTGTTTGTTAAACCATTTACTCGGATCTTACATTCATTAATCAATTATGTTAATTTAATTTTTTAAAAGCGCACTTATAAAAAATTTAGTATATGTTTAACCAAACTTCTTATTGAGGTTTTTTTTAAAAAAAAAAACATAAGTTGACCAAACACATACTCCATATTTCGTTATTACTCAAAAGTTAAATATATCAACACTTTTAAAAAATTAAACTTGCGAAACAAAAATTTATGTTTAATAAATTAGGCCAAATATGCTCTTAATCAACATGAGATTAGATTACATGTTCGGTTAGGGAGAAAAATAATCTATGTCTTATTTATTAGAGTAACGTTTAATTTTTCATGTATATACTTCTTATTCCAATAATAACGCCTATAATTACGACCCGTGCATTTTTCGCACGGGTTTATAACTAGTTTGAATGTAATTTGTCTTTATTGAGTAGTATGTGATGCTTTTATTTATGTAATATGTAAGTTTTCAAGTAAATAATTTCCAAAAATATGTTGACTTTTCCATTTCCTATTTTTATGGTGAGCTTAACACATAAGATTTGGGGTTGTTGCTTTAATAAAGTAGGATTTGTTGATATAAGGGCGTTGGATGTGAGTAAGTTTCTGGAGACTGGAAGCTGGTTAAAATTATTGTAAGCTTCATTCGTTACAGTTTACTTACTGTAGAGTCTATTGATCGAATACGAAAGGGGGGGGGGGGTGAATTGAGTATTAAAAATTAGCCCCACTTTTTCGATTTATATGATATGTAATTAATTATTTGATCTTATGGATTAAAATCAACTAATTAATTAATCAAAGTAAGCGCAAGTAACGAAATAACGAAAAGTAAAGAGATAAGAGAGAGGCACACGATTTTTGAAGTGGTTCAGTTTCACACGTTGAAACCTACGTCCACTATTCTCGATTAATAATTCTTAGTACCTTTCTACGGATTACAAAAATTATCAACCCACTCGTATAATCAACACTATGATTATAACTCAAGGTGAGTATCGCTAAAACTCTATACTATCTTACGCTAATAAGAAAGTACACTATAACTCACACAAATTCTCGTTAAATAATTGTAAGCTTATAATGATGTACTATTTATCCAATAACGTATTTCACTCAAGCGATTGATAATGATTGATGCACGACTCTTTTGAAAAACAAACACTAAAAATAATAAATATTTGCTCAAAGGTTTGCTTTAAAACGATTTTAGAAAATCAACACAAGTAAGTATATGTGCCGTGTGATATATGTGTATTTCGTGTCTTTTCCAATTCATAAGTAAAGGAGTATTTATAGTAATAGAATCATAGTAGATCTAAAACCCTAGCTTAATATTTAAGAAAGATATTTATCTCTAATATCATAAAATAATATTTGCTTATCTTTTAGAAATATCTTTATCTCAAAATATTATTTGGTTTATCTTATAGAAATATATTTATCTTTAATATCTCAAAATGTTGTTGTAAAGATATAATAGAATCCTAGATTAGGTAAACAAGGGAAACAACCTAAGGAGGCCGAAATCCCCTAGCTCACGAAACCCTAGGAGGCACAAACCTAGGTTTCCACGTAACCCTAGGTGGCTCAAACACTAGGTGGACTAATTAGGTTAACAACAAATTGTGATAGAATATATTAGAAACCCTAGGTAGCATGACAACCCATAAGTTGTATTACTAACCAATAGAGTCTCATAAATATATTCTCTAATAAAACTTTTGATAAATATAAAAATACTCTCACTTTTGAAAACATTTCAAAACATTTTATTTCCAAAATCATGCATGAATATTTATCATCCAAAGTCATAGGCTAAAGCAATAACTTTGAACATAAAATCTCTCGAATGAAATAGTTACCGAATGATGACCTATACTATCTAATCTTCACAAAGATCTTCAGTATACGGATCATCTCTTCATCTTGATCACAAAGACCCTCCATCTCGAGTCTTGTGTTGTTTGAGGTAGATCTTGCTTGAAGCGATTTTCTTTAAAGTTATGACTGGGTAGCTATAACTTTCATGTTCACTTCCAAAGTTATTCCTGAAGTTGTTATACCTTTGTCTCACAGACTTTGTCAAAGTTATGCCTAACTTTGATCTTTCTTCTCATAATTGTTTCTAGCTATAATAAGACTAAAGCACACAATTACACGCATATGATATATCGAGTAAAACATATTATCACGTAAACACATGTCATTATCAAAACTATGAAATTGGTCCAACAAATTCCCTCTTTTTGATGATGACAAGTCTCTTATGATTTCCTCTTAACAAAGTGACTAAGTACGGTTCCCCTTCAACAAAGCACTCCAAAGTTATAGCAACTTTGATCGCAAGAACATAACAACTTAGCCAAAGTTATAACTTGAAAGACTTTAAGAGATAATGAGTCTTGACAAGGAGCAAGCTTAAGCAAAGACTCAAATCATATCATTTTTTCCCCCTCTTGGCATCATTGAAAAGACAAGAACAACGATATAAAATGACTAGAATAACACACGCCAAGGCAAGAAATAGATATGTAAAATACGCAATATAAAACGATATATAACAAGCAAAATCAAATGCAAATGTTAATTAAGAACTACAAAGCACAAGAAATATTGTTAGTTGCCATTTGGGCCGAATAGGATAGAGTTTAACAGGCCAAAATGGGCCGAATTGGGAAAGTAGTTCAAGAAACAAACAAACAAGGATAAGAAGATCAAGACATGTTGGGTTGGCGGATTTTGTTAGGGTGCAACGAAACCGGGTCGGGTGCGGTACTCGAGAGTGGAAAGACGATCAAGGCATGACTTTACGTGATTAGCTTGTGCGGTAAGGCATACGCCAAAGTTTTGAACTTTCAAGGAAAGAGCCTCCGTCGCATCAAAGATAGTACGCATCCCCTCACGCATTTCCGTACCACTTTTAACCAATGAACCTCCTTGGCTCACTAAAAATTGCATCCGATCCCTTTGCCTATACATCTCTTGTCGACTATCAACAACGTTTCTCTCCAATTTTGCTAGGCAATCATCCACACCCGTCATCCAAGACCTCATCGCACTACTCACACCCGACCCACCATGGTCACGGGTGGAGCTAGCGGACCCCAATGCCACGGTTTGAACAATTTTGTCCATCACCGCATCAATCTTCTTGTCTTGCGCATCAAGGCGCTCCATCACACTTCCCATAAACATATCCAACTTAGATTCGATCCCCGAAAAATCAGCCATACCCGGCTTCAACCCGACCGAACCCCCCTTGGTCAAAAACAGCAACTCCGGTCCACAAGCATCCAATTTCATGAATTTTAAGAACGTGTCACACATATCATCCTTTACGGTAACACCATAACTATCCACATTAACAACCCCTTTCGACTCAAGGAGCCGTGACACCCACATCCCGTAAGGTAAATCAAGGGTTGAGTAAATCTTGTCCTCGGTTACCGAAAAGGCCGTTTGTGAGATACGAGAAAATACAAGAAAAGGAAGATTAACCCGGTTTCCCTCCAACCAATTCTTCACAACCAACATCTCATAACATGCAATCTTGTCCCGTCCTCTCCGACGCGGAATAACGGTGTTCCACAAAAAAATCAACATAAATTTCAACTTTGGGGACACATTACCCGCCAAAACACAACTTGATAAAGAAGCCCCATCATCAAAATATTTCTTAACCTCTAACCTTGCCTGGTCCGACAGTCCGTCCCATGACGTACTCGGATCGATTTTGATTCCATCATCAGGAACCAAAAACAGAGTACAAAAATCAGTCATGGAGATCGAAACCGAACGACCATTGACAACAGCATTCAACACCCCAGCAGTTAACGAAACAGAAGCGAAAAACTGGATTACCTCAATCGGATAGACTGGACCCGAAAATCGTACCACGGTTTCCCATTCTTGAAAACTTAGAAAGTCGTTAAAAAATCCTAAAGCCGTATATTTTTCACACCAAGCCTTCGGATAGTGACGACCCCCATGTATTCCGTACTGAGCAACTCGATTGACAAGCTTCCGTTCATCTTTCGTTAGACGGAGTTTGTCAAGCCCGGAAGATGTTTCTTGAGGCGAACAGTCACGGAATGTGACCCGTGTAGTCACCTCGGGAACCGTGTCAATGGGTTATGTAGTAGCTTCGTCTTGTGCCCTTGCTTTTCCCTTATTTAACCTTCTTCTTTTGGTACCCTCAAGGACCGTACCAGACTCGGTTTAGTTCATGGTAGGTGTTTTTTGTGTGGGATTAGGAGAAGTATGTGTGGGAATACTAGGCTTTGAAGTTTTGGGGTTTGGGTTTTTGGTGATTTTTGATCTTGTGGAAGTCATGGATGAAGCTTGAAGGTGTTGGTTAAATTTTTGTTGTTGTGGTAGTGGTGCCGTGAAAAGGGAGATAATGGGTTAAAAATTTGGTGAAGTGTTTTGATGGTGAAAGTGATGGGTAATTATGAAAAGTAAAATTGGGTATTGTGCTTTTGTACTTGGCACATGAGGTGCCGGCTCCTAGAGTTTTTTTTTTTTTTTTTTTTTTTTTTTTTTTTTTTTTTTTTTTTTTTTTTTTTTTTTTTTTTTGGGTAGGAAAAGGAATCTTAGGTAATTAGTTTTGGGGATATGTTAAGGATAGAATTTGGTAAATAAAAATGTATGGTAAGGTGATTTATGGTTGGGAATTTCGGCTAGCATAGGATACATGGGTAGAATTTTGGTTCAATTAGGAAAGTGAATATGATAGGTTTTTGGCAAATATGTGGTTCATAATTCAATTTCCATAAGACACTTAAAATGCAAGATACTCACGTAAAATATATAATATTAAACACAAATATACTAGCAATGAAATATGCGGACACAGCCATACAATCTCGTCTTATTCTAGCCAGTCACGCAGGTTCACAAAATAAATATGACGAATTTAATTGCTACTGATTAAACCAATTTCCAACCGCAAAATCTCAAAACGTTTTCTCGCTAACGCCTTTGTTAAAATGTCAGCCCATTGATTTTCAGTACTACAAAATTCGAGTTTAATGTTGTCCTTTTCTACATGGTCACGTAAAAAATGATGTCTAATGTCTATATGCTTAGTACGAGAATGTTGAGCTGGATTCTTAGAAATAATAATAACACTCGTATTATCACAGAAAACAGGCATACAACCAACATTAACACCGTAATCACATAGTTGTTGTTTTAACCATAGTAGTTGGAAACATACCCGTCCTGCAGCAATACATTCGGCTTCTGCAGTAGACAACGCAACCGAATTTTGCTTCTTTGATCCCCAATTAATTATGCAAGGTCCAACAAACGTAGCAAATCCAGAGGTACATTTTCTATCTAGAGAACATCCTGCATAATCTGCATCTGAATATCCTACTAGATCGAAATTACACTCAAGGGGATACCACAAATATAAATTAGATGTACCAATTAAATCTTCAAGATACGTTTAACTGCAATCATGTGTGACTCTTTAAGACATGATTGAAATCTAGCACAGACACATACGCTGAACATAATGTCAGGTCTACTTGTAGTTAAATATAATAAAGAACCAATCATACCTCGATATGTAGTCTCATCTACGGACTTACCATTTTCGTCTAAGGTTAACTTTTTATCAGTTACCATAGGTGTGTCCATAGGATGAGCGTTCTCCATACCAAATTTTCTGATTAACTCCTTGACATATTTTTGTTGGTGAATCTTTATTCCTTCTTTGGTTTGTTGAATTTGCAATCCTAGGAAGAATTTCAATTCTGCCTTCATGCTCATTTCAAATTCTGAGGTCATTAGATCTGAAAAGTACTTGCACAATTTATTGTTAGTAGAACCAAAAATAATATCGTCTACATAAATTTGAGCAACAAGTAAATCAGAACCCTCGGATTTTAGAAATAGGGTTTTATCGACAGACCCTCTTTTAAAATTGTTTTGCAATAAAAATTTTGACAGTCTGTCGTACCAAGCCCTAGGCGCTTATTTCAAACCATATAAAGCTTTATCGAGTTTAAAAACATGGTTTTGAAACTTGCTATTCAGAAATCCGGGAGGTTGTTCAACAAAAACCTCTTCTTTCAAATAACCGTTAAGAAATGCAGTCTTAACGTCCATTTGAAACAGTTTCATTCCTTTATGAGCTGCGAAGGCGATGAGCAAGCGAATAGCTTCAAGTCTTGCTACTGGAGCGAAAGTCTCGTCATAATCAATCCCTTCTTGTTGATTATAACCTTGAACGACCAATCGAGCCTTATTACGAACTATAACTCCTGAGTCATCCAATTTATTTCTGAATACCCATCGAGTACCAATCACAGTTTGATTAGAAGGTCGTGGCACAAGGTGCCAGACTTTATTACGTTCAAACTGTTGAAGCTCCTCTTGCATTGCTATAATCCAGTCGGATTCTGCAAGTGCTTCTCTGATGTTGGTAGGCTCTATGGTAGACAAAAAGGAATAGAATGAACAAAAGTTATTTAAAGTTCGTCTTGTTTGAACTCCCTTGTTCAAACTACCTAGGATAGAATCCATAGGATGAGAACTCTTATATTTCCATTTCTTAGAGTTCCTAGGCTCATCATCATCTGATGAACTCTCATTTTCTTCAAATGATTCAGAATCAAGCTTGGTTCCCCCTGAGTTGGACTCTGGGGTTATAGCTGAAGTTGGTACAACTTCAGTTACACCATCTTGGTCCTGGTTCAAAGTTATAGCATCATCAGCTGTAACTTCAGTTTCCTTTTCCTTGTTTTGAGAAGAGACATTCGTATCATCAACAATTGTCTCAGTTCTCTGTTCAAGGTCATTTGCGGATTTGTCAAGTTCATCATTGATTCCTTCAATAACTTCTTCATTATTATCTGGCTCGTCTTCCCTTGAAAGGCGAAAGTCTGGATCATTCATGTCTTCTTCTTCATTCTGTTCAACTTGCTCAGGCACATTATCTTCATCAAATACAACATGAACACTTTCTTCTATGCACAAAGTTCTTTTGTTAAAAACTTTAAAAGCTTTACTATGATTAGAATAGCCAACAAACACAGCTTCGTCACTTCGTGGATCAAATTTGCTCAAATTACTTTTTCCATTATTATGGACAAAACATTTACTCCCGAAGCAACGAAGGTGAGCTATATTGGGTTTTCTCCCTCTTAAAAGTTCATAGGGAGTCTTTTTGAAAATAGGTCTAATCATAGCTCTATTGTGCACATAGCATGCAGTACTTATGGCTTCTGCCCAAAAGCTCTTAGGAAGGCCACTACACCAAAGCATAGTGCGGGCCATGTCCTCTAATGTTCTATTCATACGTTCCACGACACCGTTTTGTTGTGGGGTTCGTGGTGCAGAAAAGTTATGTCCTACACCATTCTCCCTACAATATTCTATAAAAGCTTGATTATCAAATTCGGTGCCATGATCCGTACGAATGGAAACTAACTTTTTATCATACTTGTTTTAGGCAAGCTTCATTAGTACTACAAACTCATCGAAAGTTTCATCTTTAGTAAATAGAAATATAGGCCATACATACCTTGAGTAGTCGTCGACTAGGACGAATACGTACCTCGATCCACCGCGGCTTCTGACTTTTATAGGTCCACACAAATCCATGTGTACTAACTCAAGTGGACGCTCTGTACTTACTACTCGTTTTGGTTTGAATGAAGATCTAACTTGTTTACAACGGGCACATGAGTCACACATCTTCTCTTGTTCGAATTTGATTGAGGGTAAACCCTCAACTAAATCCCACAATTTGAGTTTCTTTAAAATTGTTGGACTGATGTGTGCAAACCTCTTGTGCCACAAGCATGAATCATCCACAGTGACTTTCATGCACGTAAAGGAACTTGTAGTGACTTTGTTTAAATCAATCATATACACGTTCCGTTTACGTAGACCTTCTAAGATAACATTACTAGTACCTTCAACTATGATACGACAAACATTTGAATGAAAAACGACTTTGTTGCCTTTGTCACATAATTGAGAGATACTTAGCAAGTTATGCTTAAGGCCATCTACCAGATATACATTATTAATAGCATGTGAAGAAGATATACCAATTTTACCTACACCGATTATATTGCCCTTCTTGTTGTCTCCAAAGGTGACCTTGCCACCGTTGAAGGGCTCTAGTGAAAGAAAAAGATTCTTGTTTCCGGTCATGTGTCTCGAACAACCACTGTCGAGATACCATAGATTATTTTCTTTCACTATTATCTGCAAGAGAATCAAATACAGCTTTTAGGTACCCACGCTAAGTTGGGTCCTTTGTGGTTAGTGACTCTGTATATTTGATCCTTTCTAACCCATACCTGTCTAACAATTCTTTTCTTCTTAACATAAGGCTGTCTGGGTTTATTATAGTGTTTGTTATTGTTACGACGCACATTAGGTTTAAATGACTGCTTCTGATTCACATATGGTTTAGATTTTGAAGGTACAGATGTGTAATCGAAAGCTATGTCATAAAACCACCTGAACTCATTATTTCTAACCTCATCACGTTGAGATTCAGGTTCAGACTCATTAACACTAGACACGTCATGTTCTTTCACAAAATCAGTTTGATTTTTGTTATCGTTGACATATTTGACACAATTATCTTTAACATGACCGTTGTGACCACAATAATTGCAAATCAGATATTCTGAAAGATTGACATACTTCCTTCTTCTGAAATCACGGTCAGAAGGAGTGGATTTGCACTTATCATGGTCTCTACGACTATAGCATTCATGACCTAGACCCATCTTCATGTTATTATTAGATTGTTCGGTAAGGAAGTCTAAGACCTTCTGACTTCCTTCCCACTTATCATGAACTTTTCGTGCATGTAGGAGCAATTCCTTCAAAGACTGAATTTCTTTTTCACACGACGAATGATCTACATTCGAGTCTTTGGAGGGATTGTTCTTTTTGAAATTTTCACGAAAATCGTTGAAAGCGTTTGTTCAAGATAAATTTCTCCTCATTGTGTTGATTTTTGGCTTGGGAGAATTCAGCCTTTATATCTTTCAATTGCTGAGAAAGAAAAGAGTTTTCTTTCTTGTGATCAATGATAGCAACTTCCTTTGCCTTAGCTTCAGATTGTAAAAGCTCATTGACTTTCTTCAATTCTAAAGTTATAGCTTCATTAGCTATAACTTTGGCTTGAAGATGCTTAATGTTGAGCTTTAACTCTGAGATTATAGCTTCATTAGCTATAACTTTAGACTCAAGAGCTTCTTTCTCAACATTTGTCATGTCTGAAGTTATAGCTGAAGTTGCCATAACTTTAGACTTGAGCTTTTTCGCTTTGGCCTTTAGAAGTTGGTTTTCCTCAGCAATATCAAGAATTTGTTCTTTAAGATCTTTTAATTCAAGACTCTGTTCATGACAATGATCTAAGGCTTCTTCAAAATACTTAATTAAAGACTTCTTAGATAAATTCTTAACTTGCTTTTTAAGTTCAAGATGACTAACCTCTTCATCATCTTCTGAATCTGGTTCTCAACCTGAGTTGCCAACAAGACATATCTCGGATTCACTTTCATTGTCATCGTCAGAAATTAGGTCAAGACTGGCGACTTCTTGTTCCTCTGACTCGTCGTCTTCTGTGTCAAGATCTCCCCATCAATAAGCCATCATAACTTGCTTGAATTCCTTCTTGGTTTGTCTCGTTGATTTTTGTCTTTGATTTTCTTCCATGTGGGGCAATCCTTGATCATGTGATCGTTATCCCCACATTTGAAGCAACCACGACTTGAAAGAGACCCTTTTGACTCAATTGGCTTCTTGTAAGATTTGTTAGTGTTATTGTTAAACGTTTTGCCTTGTGGTTTGTTAAAGAATTTTTTCTTAAAACGTCTAGCAAATAACACTGTTTCATCTTCAAGATCCGAATCTTGTCTTTCACTAGATTCGGCTTGTAAAGCCACTTTCTTGCTATTACTATCATTTGCCTCATCTTCATCAAGAATAATCTCGTGAGCCATTAGGGTTCCAAGTAGCTCTTGATAAGATAGGTTAGATAGATCTCTACATTCCTCAATTACCGTCACCTTAGGTCTCCATCGTTTAGATAGACTTCTTAGGATCTTCCTGGCAATTTCCTCGGAGTCAAAAGTTTTTCCAAGATTTTTCAATTCATTAATGATACTAGAGAAGCGAGTGGACATGCTGTCAAGCGATTCATTGTGTTCCATAGAGAACAATTCGTACTTTCGCATCAGTAGTGCGATACGTTGCTTTTTGACAACAGTTGTCCCCTCATATGCTAACTCTAGACCATCCCATCTTTCCTTGGCAGTAGAACTAGATGAGAAACGATCAAATTCATTATAAGTCATGTCGTTTTGCAACAGACTGATAGCCTTTGAATTTTTCTTAGCTTTCTTATAATCTGCCTCAACATAGTCATCTTCTTTCTTTTCAACGCGAGTGCCATTAACAGATGCAAACATGATCTTATTAGGGCCATTCTTAATGATTAGCCAACACTCCCAATCGTTACCCTTTATGAAATGGGTCATCATATTTTTCCATAAACTGTAGTTCTTCCCATCGAATACGGGACACTTCAGATGTTTGGAATCCATTAAAATAGAATTAAATGCAGCGGAAAATAAATAAAAATAAAAGGATAAATGGATAACACTCATTTCTGTAAGGCAAACAAGAGCACGAGTCTCTGATACCAATTGTAGAGTCTATTGATCGAATACGAAAGAGGGGGGGGGGGGGGAATTGAGTATTAAAAACTAGCCTCACTTTTTCGATTTATATGATATGTAATTAATTATTTGATCTTATAAATTAAAATAAACTAATTAATTAATCAAAGTAAGCGCGAATAACGAAATAACGAAAAGTAAAGAGATAAGAGAGAGGCACACGATTTTTGAAGTGGTTCAGTTTCACACGTTGAAACCTACGTCCACTATTCTCGATTAATAATTTTTAGTACCTTTCTACAGATTACAAAAATTACCAACCCACTCGTATAATCAACACTATGATTATAACTCAAGGTG
>JAIUZE010032232.1:0-29220 GCA_022085475.1 Heliosperma pusillum | reverse complement strand
TTAATCAAACAAACAATTACTAAGATGGTTAGTCTTAACAACAATTCATTCAACAATGAAATTCAAACATAGGAAAATGGAATTAAATAGAGAAGGAAGGATTAAAAAGGTCTTACAATGCTAAAAGGGAAGAACTTGTTCAAATTACACTAAGCACAAGAAGATTAGCTACCCATAGTCTTCATATTACAACCCATTTCTAAGCAAAAACCCATTACAAAAGCCAAACTTGAAGAACAAAAGTAGAGAAAATGCTAAGGAAAATAATGTTGTATGTTGAATGCTTGATGCCCTTGCCTCTCTTCAGAAATCTTCTTTTATACCCTTGGTCCACAAACCTAGGGGCCTTGAAAGGTGGGCTTCCAAAAGACAAGACGAGAAAATGAGAAAAACCCGTGCTGAGAGATGACGCAGGCTGCGTCCTACGACGCAGGCTGCGTCGTGCTGACGCAGGCTGTGTCGAGCACTGCCCAACTTTTGCCTTGTTTTCCTTCTTGACTTTCGTTGACCCCATGGATATTGACCCCGCCTTGACTTCCATTGACCCAATGGGCTTGGTCTTAATACCTTGATGATTCATTGCTAGCCCATTCAAAATTTCCGGGTTTTGGGTCTCGGGTTTTCGGGTTTGACTTTTATTGACTTTCGGGATTTGACTCTAAAAATGACTTAAAATACTAAATATTAACATTATTACAAAAACTAAAACTAACATAAAACATAGCTAATGACCCTTAAAAAGTAAGACGAAGGACTCTAAAAATTGCTACTAGACACGACAATATTTGACGTTGTCAAACACCCCCACACTTGGACTTTTACTCGTCCCGAATAAACTCGAGATTAGCACAAAAGACACGAGCCCAACAAAGTGTGTGTGTAGGTATTGACCTCTCTTCCCTCACTACACTCTTCTTATACTCCCTCTTAAACAATCCACCAATGACAAAAACAAAATAAAAAAGACTCAATTCTTGTGACACTCTTCTCTCACTCCCCCTCCTTATATCATCCCTCAAGACTAAGGACACGACATGCCACCTACTCCGACTCAACTCAATTCCTCCCTCCTTATAGCTCCAAATAAAGTAGTATGACCATCTTTGCCTTATCCCAAGGCATAGCGAGATGGTCTTTCTCAACAATCTTCACACAAATCCACTCCTTATATCACCCCCTTATTACTCCACTAATGCAAATCATGGGTACTTGGTTGGCCCCAAACTTCACAATTTGCACAACCAAGCGACCACCAACATAAATCCACCAATTTGGAACAAAGTTTTGTGACTCAAAAATAAAAATAAAAGGGTCCTAAACTAGCCTCCTTCCAATTTTCCTCCTTATCACTCCCTTCTTATTCCTCCAAAAATTCTCATCATAGGAAGAATCATGCTCAATTTTTTTTTCATTTTTTTCATTTTCATTTTTTTTTCTTGAAAATCCCTCATTTTGCCTAAGGTGCCCTTTCGGGTTTTCACCTTAGCTTTTCCTTTCCTCTCATTGGTGGCTCGCAACTCGATTCTTCATTTTGCCCGGAATGCCCTTTCGAGTTTTCATTCCGTCCTCGGCCACCTTCCCAATCTTGCCTAGGTGCCCACCCTTGTGGGTTTTCACCTAGCCGGGATTTTCAATTTTTTCTTTTCTTTTTCTCTTTTTTTTTTTTTTTCTTTTTCTTTTTCTTCAAAAATAAAGGCATAAAAAAAAAAATTTACAATGCATCAAACAAAACAAACTAACTATGTACAATCTTCTCCCCCACACTTAGAATACACAATGTCCTCATTGTGGAGGCGAAGAAAAATGTTACCTCATCAATTATCGAAAGGAGAAGACCCCGAGGCACCTCCTCGGTTTCTCCTTCTATCCCTTTCTTCTCTAATCCGCCTTCTTCGCTCCATGCCTTCATCAAGGGTTGCTTGGGTGTAAGGAAAAGGGTAGCCCGGGTTTTGTTGCATGGACATCCCAAAGAGAGAGCTAGCTAAGCCATAGACGTCCTCATGTGCCACCGCATCCTCATAGGATTCTTGAAGATAGGTGTGGTGGCGCTCATTTTGAACGTTAAAGTGGCTCGTAGCTTGCTCCCTCCAAACATTTTGGGTGGCCCACATTTCATTTTGTTCCCGCCATCTTTTATCTTGTTGCTCTCTCCATAGGCGGGCTTCCTCTTGCCCGTCTAGCATCCTCCTCCATTCCTCACTTTGAGCCCTCTCGGCCTCCGCCCTCAATCTCTCCCTCTCCTCCACAACATTTTGCCAATCATCCAAACTCTCAAGCCTACCTCCTTGAAGTTGTTGCCAAGTGTTTGAGGCATCCACCCTCCCGCTAATGTGTGCCAAGACGTCGTTGGTGCTAGCAAAATAGTTAGCCATTTGTTGTTGCCATGGCTCCACGGGTGTGCTAGAACGACCCTCCGCATCAAACCTGGGGGTGTCGGTATCATGGTGGCTTTGGAATGGTGATTGGAAATGAAATGGTGGTGGTTGTTGTTGTTGTTGTTGTTGTTGTTGTTGTTGTTGTTGTTCAAAATTGGTGGTTTGGGAAGGGCCTTGCTCAATTGCAAGGATCTCAATCTCCTCTCTCAAATGCTCACTTCCCCCACCACCTTCTCTCCTTACCCTCCTTTTCCTCAAAGGCACTTCTTCTACCTCCTCCTCCTCCTCCGCACTACTTACCCCCAAACTTTCCTCCCTAGGACAAACAAAATCCCATGCCGCGGGTCCTCTAGGTAAAGGATTGTTTTGAGGTCTAGGCAACTTCATGTAGCTTAGCCCGTCACTTCCCAACCAAAACCCTTTCAAGGGTTGCTCCTTGCTTGTCTTAAACATATGAACTTCTTCTAGCCCAAGACGGTTGTACCTCGTCAAACCCCTACATATGTTCACCGCTTGACCATTAGGAATGCCCCCCTCATAATGCCTTACCAAGAAAGAAATTACCCCCCCACAATGGATGCTCGCCCTTGCCGATTTTTTGCCTATGCTTGATGCAAGCTCTCAAAAACAAATCGGCCCAATCCGGGATCCCTACCCCCTCCGGAAGCATAGTCCACAGACATAGCCGGATCTTCTCCGGCACTTTGGTGGGTTCTCCCGCGGAGTTGAAAATGGTGGTAAGGAACCTAGTAATTAGGCGGAGTACGGGGTGGGTGATGGCTGACAGTTTGGCATCCTTAGACGGGCCATGGTCATCGGCAATGTTATCCCACATCTGGTGCATTTTTCCCCTTGGGCATCTAATGTCTACCGGTTGCTTGGTGATTTTTAGGATTTGACGGATTTCGGAAGTTGGGGCTTCATGCCAAGTTTGGTTCAATCGGAATCGGTAGGCTTTCTCCGCACCTTCGGGCACATCCAACTCCGACAAGGTTGCTAGAAACTCGTATGCAGAACTCCTCTAGGTGTAATCCCAGGAGTTTTGCTCGAGATAAGCCTCTAGCCCTACTTTAGCTAGCATGTCCCTTGTC
Organism: Heliosperma pusillum; assembly: GCA_022085475.1. NCBI lineage: Eukaryota > Viridiplantae > Streptophyta > Magnoliopsida > Caryophyllales > Caryophyllaceae > Heliosperma > Heliosperma pusillum. Next base: position 25,754 of record JAIUZE010032232.1, on the reverse strand, counting down.
AAGTCGAACATGCCTAAGGCATGGAGGGTGGTTGGGCAAAAGAATTTGGTTGCTACAAGAGGGTGAGTGGATATTTGATCCCAAATTTTATTATGTTGAGCTTGCATCCTCTCATAGCCCATGAACACCGCTTCAACCTCGGTGTCGGGCTCACTCACCGCGGCCCTCTTATTTTTTCCCTTGCCAAACAACTTAGAGATCTTTGGTGCCATTTCTGCAAAATGTAACAAACAACACACTACAACAACAAGAAGCAAACACTCGAAAAAATTTTCACTCAAGCAATTCAACAAACACTTGGTGAGCAACAATTTCTACACCTCAAAAAGCTAGTGTTTGTTGAATTTCTTTACCTTACTCAGAAAACTTTATCCAATCCTAACAACACAATCAAGCAAGGGGAAAGGGGAACTCAACCTAAGACTAAAGCTAGCCTAATTCGAGCAAAAACTTGAAGATTGATGAAAAAGTCGAGTATGAAGGTATACCTTTGCTTTTCCACAAGATTCAAGTTCCTTGATGATTAGAAATAGGTAGGAATTCGACAAGTAGCCTTAAAAACCCAACTAAAGACCCGAAAAAACGAATTTGAGGGAAAAAATCTAGGTTTTTTTAAGACGGATTTTCTGAGTTTTAGGGTGAGTGAGATTGATTTTTGGGGTTATTGAGTGTAGAAAAATGATTAGGGAGAAGAATGGGATTGATTTTGATGAAAGTTGTGGAAGATTTGAGTGAGAAAGATGGATTTTTGAGGGATTGGGGTAGGTTTTGGGTGTGTTTGTCGTGAAAAGCAAAGAAGGAGATGGGGTTTGTGTTTTATGAAGAACACGGGCAAAGGCTAAAGCATAAAACGAAATCTGCGCTCGACGCAGGCTGCGTCCTACGACGCAGGCTGCGTCGTCACGACGCAGGCTGCGTCGTCACGACGCAGGCTGCGTCCTACGACGCAGGCTGCGTCCTTCACTGCCGGATGGTTCTTGCTTTTTCACTTAGCAAAATTTTTGCTAAGTGATCCAAACACCTCCAAACTTGCAAATTCACTTCAATGGTCCATAATAACCTCCAATATCTAAATTCCATCGATTCCCGAACTTTTTATCCGTGGCACGCATCCCGAGGCGGCCAAAAACTCGCAAAACTTCACAAAACCGTTAGTAATTTCAAAAAAATTTGTTTGATGCAATGTCTAACTAACTTAAAACAACTTAAAAGCTAAGATTTTTCAAAGAAACTTCAAAGAAATATTCACAAGGATAGAGTATGTACATGTTTTGCCGTTTATTTAGAGTCGATGGCTCGACTTAGCTATTTCAAGCTTTTCAACTTTGATAAATGGGGTCTTCAAGCAAGACCTCTTCTTCCCCCTCCCGGTTACATCCTTGGAAGTAGTGCTTGAGACGGTGGCCATTCACTTTGAGGAGCTTTCCATCCCCGGGCCCCTCCACTTCAATAGCCCCATGAGTAAACACTTTCTTGACGGTGTAAGGTCCAAACCATCTTGACCTCAACTTGCCCGGAAAGAGCTTAAACCGGTTTTGGAACACAAGAACGTTATCACCTTCCTTGAAAACTCTACGGTTTATCATCCCATCATGCCATCTTCTTGTTTTCTCTTTGTAGATGGAAGAGTTCTCATAAGCATCTTGGCGAATTTCTTCAAGTTCTTGTAATTGAAGCTTCCGGTGCATACTGCTCTCATCTTGATTTTGATTGAAAGATTTGATAGCCCAATAGGCTTTGTGCTCAACCTCCACGGGGAGGTGGCAAGCCTTGCCATAGATGAGACGGAATGGGGACATGCCAATGGGGGTTTTGAAAGCGGTCCTATATGCCCACAATGCATCAACTAGCCTCTTACTCCAATCCTTTCTATCCGGATTCACCGTCTTTTCAAGAATTCCTTTAATTTCACGGTTTGAGAGTTCGGCTTGCCCGTTTGTTTGTGGGTGGTAGGCCGTGGAAATTTTATGATTCACCCCATACTTCTTGAGAAGGCCTCCAATCACCTTGTTGCAAAAATGGGTCCCCCTATCACTAATGATAGCCCTTGGAAAGCCAAACCGAGAGAAGATGTTCTCTTGAATGAAAATGGCTACTACCTTGGCATCATCGGTGCGGGTAGGAATGGCTTCAACCCATTTTGACACATAGTCTACCGCCAAGAGGATGTACAAATAACCACCGAAATTTGGAAAAGGGCCCATAAAATCAATTCCCCACACATCAAAGATCTCACAATATAAAAGAGGTTGTTGTGGCATCTTATTTCTCTTTGTCAAATTCCCACCCTTTGACATCGGTCACAAGTCTTTACAAATTTGTGGGCATCTTTAAAAAGGCTTGGCCAAAAGAAACCGCATTCAAGCACTTTTCTAGCGGTTCTTTGTGGCCCAAAATGTCCTCCACCAGCATAGTCATGACAATGATGTAAGATGGAAGGGATCTCACTCTCGGGCACACATCTTCTCACAAGTTGATCTTGGCAAAACTTCCACAAGTAAGGATCATCCCATGTATAGTACTTGGCATCGGATTTGACTTTGCTCTTTTGATGAGAAGAGAAATGGCTTGGGAGCCGCTTTGTCACCAAATAGTTGACCATGGTAGCATACCATGGCTCCTCCACTTGTATAGCATAAAGTGACTCATGAGGGAGACCTCCTTCAACCTCCTCAAGAGGGAATGATGGTCTTCCTTCATGGTTTAGCCGGCTCAAATGATCCGCCACCACATTCTTCACCCCTTTCTTGTCTTTTATTTCCACATCAAACTCACTTGGAAGAAGAATCCATCTCAACAACCTTGGCTTGGCATCCTTCTTTGCCACAAGGTATCTAATGGCGGCATGATCGGTGTAGATGATCACCTTTGTGCCCAAGAGATAAGATCGGAATTTTTTTAGAGCATAAATCACACCAAGGAATTCCTTCTCCGTCGTGGAATAGTTCTTTTGAGCATCATTCAAGAGGGTAGAAGCATATTGGATCACATGGGGTCCCTTGTCACTCTTTTGACCCAAAACCACTCCCAATGCATAGTCACTTGCATCGGTCATGATTTCAAATGGAAGATCCCATCGTTGTGCTTGAATAATTGGTGCGGTGACCAATCTCTCCTTCAAGTCATTGAATGCTTTCCTACATTTGTCATCAAAAACAAATTCCGCTTCCTTGTGCAAAAGCTTGCATAAAGGGTTAGCAATCTTGGAACAATCCTTAATAAATCTCCGGTAGAAACCGGCATGTCCTAGAAAAGACCTAATGTCTCGGGTGTTAGAGGGATAAGGTAGGGTTTTGATAATGTCAACCTTAGCCGTATCCACCTCAACCCCCCTTTCCGACACTACATGTCCCAAAACGATGCCACTAGTCACCATGAAATGACATTTTTCGGGGTTTAAAATGAGGTGAGACTCTTTGCATCGCTCTAAGACAAGAGCAAGGTGTTTTAGACAAGCATCATAGGAGTCCCCATGGACGGTGAAATCGTCCATGAATACTTCTATGATTCGTTCTACATAGTCGGAGAAAATACTCAACATGCACCGTTGAAAAGTTCCCGGTGCATTACACAAACCAAAGGGCATACGACGATAAGCAAATGTACCAAATGGGCATGTGAATGTGGTCTTGACTTGGTCCTCGGGTGCAATTGGGATTTGAAAATACCCCGAGTAACCGTCAAGGAAACAATAGAAAGCTTTCCCCGCTAATCTTTCTAACATTTTATCAATAAATGGTAGCGGGAAATGGTCTTTCAATGTTACCGCATTCAAGCGGCGGTAGTCAATACACACTCTCCAACCGGTTTGTGGTCGGGTGGAGACCAAGTCTCCTTGTGCATTCTTGACTACCGTCACTCCTCCCTTTTTGGGTACGACTTGAGTTGGGCTAACCCAACGAGAGTCGGAAATCGGGAAAATGATACCCATTTGCAATAGCTTAATTACCTCTTCTTGCACTACCTCCGCCATGGGTGGATTGAGCCTCCTTTGGGGTTGTCGGACCGGTTTGGCATCCACTTCAAGTCGTATCTTGTGCATGCAAGTCACCGGGCTTATCCCTTTTAGGTCCGCTATGCTCCACCCAAATGTTTCCTTATGCTTTTCAAGTAGTGATACCAATTTTCCTTCTTGGTCCTCGGTGAGTGTGCTTGAAATGATAAGTGGTAGGGTGTTCTTGTCCCCTAGAAAGATGTACTTTAAATGGCTTGGGAGGGTCTTCAACTCGACCTTAGGAGGTTGGATAATGGAAGGGAGGGGCTTGTGGAGTGGAATACTCAAAGCAAACAACTCGGACAAGTTAGCCAGTGCAGGACGCAGGCTGCGTCCAGTGACGCAGGCTGCGTCGTACGACGCAGGCTGCGTCGTACGACGCAGGCTGCGTCGTGTGACGCAGGCTGCGTCGTGTGACGCAGGCTGCGTCGTGTGACGCAGGCTGCGTCGAGCACTGCCTTGCCCTGTTTTCAGCATCTCTATGACGTTGGGCTCCTCATATGTTTTCAGCATCTCTATGAAATTCCTTGCATAGAATAGTCGATCCACGAATTACAGTACTTGAACCACATAAAGTAGATTACAAAGATGGAATTTTTATTGATCTAGGCTAAGGATTTGATGTAGAGAAATCAGAAATAAACTAAGAAACTAAGAACAAAAAGGAAGAAGAAAATAATCTAGACGAGGGAAGAGAGGCTAGGTTTCTCTCCTCATAATCTAGGTTAAAGTAAGATTTATAATTGTGTGTAGAGAAGTGTGTTGAGATGTGCTGGCTGAGGCACTCTTATATAGCAGTAGGTTTCGTGGGGAAGGGGTCATACATTAAACATATAGGACAAAATAAAGGAAGTCGAAGCAAAAGCTCGGATCAGCAAACATACCCGATCGGGTACACTACTTACCCGATCGGGTATGTAGTATTCTAGATGCTTTGACTTTTGTTTCATCTCCCTTGGCCTATGTCTTGCTTTCATTATCCCCCTTGACCTTTTGAGTCGAGTTTGTTGATAAGGTTTGATGTAAAATGATGATTTCTTCGCCTAACTGATCGATCTTCTTTCTCCTTGTCAAGCATGCTTCTTCAAATCGTCGGGTTCTAGGCAAATGCTCGGGAATATAGAAAAAGGGCGTAGAAACGTCACTTTCCCTACAAAACAGGTTAGAACGTAGAAATTTGCCTAGAAGACGATATTAGCTCATAAAATGGCTTAACAAAGTACAAATGACATACAAAACCGAGCTAAATTGGGGGTTAAAATCATACAAATATTCACTTATCAAACTCCCTCAAGCTAACCCCTTGCTTGTCCTCAAGCAAACATAACAAACAATACCAGGACAAGGGTTGCAAGCATTGGCTACTACACCTTCAAGAAACAAATCTCAACGTAAAACTTTGGAAACATAATGAATCATAACCCTAAAACAACATGGGCAAGAATGATACATAAACATGGCTAAGATTTACATAACGGCGCAGCACAAAAAATTTCACTACAGAATTTTCGGCTCTTGCATGATCTTTTTGAAAAATGGACTCTCACGGCACACTCGAACACTCATGTATGCAAAACATGATTTCTTTATGTGTAAATGTTTTTGAGACACTCACCTATCTACGACTTATGAAAATTTGTCCGCAGTCTAATATGGTAAACAATTCAAAACACAAGTCAAAGATCACAATTCACATAGAAAAGAAGCCGGAGAAAAATATGAAGAAGGCTTTGGGAAATGGGTGAAAGGTGGATAAACAGTTATGGTCATGTGAAGGTTAGAATAAGCTAGCAACTGACCAATGATAAATGAATACTCAATCCAAACTTTCGATTAATTCCTAAAAGACGAATAACGAAGCCGGAAGAAACGGATTGGCTTATTACACACGAAACATAAGAGTGAACTCATTCTAAACATTGAATTGACATTTTGAGGAGATACTCACAACTTCTTCTTTTATTTCTTTTTCTTTCTTTATTTTCGATTTTTTTTCTTTTTCAATTTTTTTCATTTTTCTATTTCATTTTTTTTTTTTTCTGAACATAACATCACTTCTTGAACATTTTGGTTCTCCCAAATTCACTTTGACATAAAAGAACAAATCTTCAAAAGAGCACCCATACACCATAGTCTAGCTGCTAACTAAAAAAGGTAGGCAGTTTTTATATGTAGCTGTTATCTTGTGAAACATTTGTATGAAGGGGCTAATTTTGAGGGGTAATTCAATGTGAAAAAGGCTTCAAATCTTAGTGAATCATGAATGCAAAGCTTATAGGAATGAAATGAGAACCATACTTATGCGTTTTGACATGACACACATCACAAGGAGAACTACACACACCTTAATGAGACTGGGTATAGATGTACCATCCTAAGGCGGTTCTACCTTACAATATATGTAACTTGCCAAATGTTAAGATCAAGCGTACTCATCTATAGATACATTCTATGCCTACGGTGTACAAGACTTCCCCATGTATGCACAATTCAATGAATATTGAATCATTATCTTTTGAAAGCTCTAAGTTTGGGAAATGTAACATGATAGCATAGTAAACAAGCAAGCAAAGCATGAAAAGCATTCAATTATGTTCAAAATTTTAGATTTTTCTCTTATTCAAAAATTTGAAAAATATAAACAACTAAAATGCAAAATGTGAAAATGCAATCCCTCCCCCAAGCTAAACATCACATTGTCCTCAATGTGAGCACAAAGACTAAATATGCACCGAGATGCTCAATGGGAAGAAGGGTAAAAAGGGAAAAAGAGTAAAGGAGAGTGAAGCTTACTAGTCAGCGCGGACTCCCCCTAGCTAGTCTTTTGGACTTGACAAGGAATATCTTCATAGATTCTTCAAAAACTCTTTTATATGCAAAGTAAATCTAACAAAACAACGATAAAGGGAAAGCAAAAATAAAATGCAAAAAGAAAGAAAACACGAATTGCCTCCGGAGAAGCGCTGGTTTAACGTCCCGCTCGACGAATACTCCTATGAAATCATCTGGTTGGGGATTGACGCTCTATATAGACAATATCTAAGCATCCGATAATGGAATTGTTGTAGTAGAGTTTCAATCGGTGTCCATTGACCTTGAATTTTTCACCATTACTAGTCATTATTTCCACATAACCGTATTTGCTTACATATGTGACAGTGAATGGTCCAGACCATCTTGATCGAAGTTTTCCCGGAAACATTTTCAAACGGGAGTTGAAGAGAAGTACTTGGTCACCGACATTGAATTCTTTTCTGATTATCCTCTTGTCCTGCCAACGCTTCGTTTTCTCTTTATAAATCCTAGAATTCTCGTAAGCTTGCAAACGAAACTCTTCTAGCTCATTCAGTTGCAAAAGTCGTCTATCAGCGCTAAGCTTAGTGTCTAAGTTGAGTTCTTTGATAGCCCATTGAGCTTTGTACTCTAACTCAACGGGGAGATGACATGCCTTTCCATAAACCAACCAATAGGGGGATGTTCTTATAGGGGTTTTGAAAGCTATGCAATAAGCCCATAAGGTGTCATCGAGCTTATTACTCCAATCGGTTCTAGATTTCGAGACTACTTTTTGAAGACTTGTTTTTAGCTCTCTGTTCGAAATTTCTACTTGACAGCTGGTCTGGGGGTGGTAGGCTAAACCTCGTCTGTGATACACACCATACTTGGCAAGCAGAGTGGCTAACGGCTTTTCTCCGAAATGAGTTCCTCGATCACTTATCACGGTTCTGGGTACACCAAAACCCGGAAAGATGAACTTTTTAAATAGTCGTATCACAGCTATAACATCATTGTTGGGGGTGGCAATTGCTTCTACCCACTTTGAAACATAGTCGACAACGACTAAAATGTAACGATTTCCATTTGAAGAAGGGAATGGTCCTTGATAGTCAATACCCCAGACATCGAATATCTCGATTTCGAATATGCCGTTTTGAGGCATTTCATGTCTTTTGGATATTGACCCATTCGTTGACAAGCATCACAAACCATAGCAAAGTCTCTTGAATCTTTAAACATCGAGGGCCAGAAAAACCCGGATTGTAAAACTTTGGCTACGGTCTTGGACGGACCATGATGACGACCATAAGCAGATGAGTGACATCCTTCTAAAACTCCTTTTACTTCCCACTGGGGGATACAACGTCTATACAGACCATCTGAGCACTGCTTGAAAAGATAGGGGTCATCCCAAACAAAGAATTTTGCATCATGCAAAAATCTCTTTCTTCTGTTATAAGAAAGGTCGGAGGGTGACTGGCGACTGACAAGGAAGTTGGCAATATCAACATATGATAAGTGAATATTTGTATGGTTTTAACCCCCAATTTAGCTCGGTTTTGTATGTCATTTGTGCTTTGTTAAGCCACTTTATGAGCTAATATCGTCTTCTAGGCGAATTCCTATGTTCTAACATGTTTTGTAGGGAAAGTGACGTCTCTACGCCCTTTTTCTATATTCCCGAGCATTTGCCTAGAACCCGACGATTCGAAGAAGCAAGCTTGACCAAGTGAAAGGCATTTCAAGAAGGTTCACTAATTCGAAAGAGAGAAGAAGCAAAGACAGTTTCGTAATTTTTGGAAGATCAATCGATTAGGCGGAAGAATTCATCGCTTTACATCAAACCCTATCAACAAATCCGATTGGAGAGGTCAAGGGGGATGATGGAAGTCAAGTCAAGCAAAGGGAAGATGAAACGTTAGTCAACCGCTTCTAGATGTCCACTTACCCGATCGGGTAAGTGTGTACCCGATCGGGTTTGTGTGCTGCTTCGAGCATGACGGCTTCAACCTCCTATTTTTGTCTTATGTGTTTAATGCCCGACCTCTTCTCCACGAAACCCTAATGCTATATATAGATGCTCTAGCCCCTCTTCTCAAATCATCCATCTCACACAATCATCCATCTTACAATCCTCTTCTCTACTCTTCTTACATTTCTCCTTAGATTAGGAGGATGGGGAACTAGCCTACCTTCTCTCATTTCCTTCTTCTTTATTCTTTAGTTCTTAGTTTACTTCTGTCCATTTGATATCAAAACATTAGCTTAGATCAATAAGAATCTCATCCTTGTAATCTCCTTTGTGTGGTTCAAGCGTTGTAATTGGTGGATCGTTTATTATGTGCAAAGATTTTCTATTATTGTTATCGTTATCGTCATTGATCGTCATATAGGTATTTCTGTTTTATCCCTTGTTTAAAGTCCTTTATTGTTTTCTATTTGATTGTTATTTTCCATACATGTTATCTTAGATTCATTTTTCATGTTGTTATAATTGCAATTTCATTTCTCAGATTATCAATTAGCGTCGTTATTATCGCCATATAAAGAGTCAAAATCAAATAAACATGTCTATCCTAGTTTTCATTGTTGATATCATCTTAGATTTAGACATTATCATGAGTAAGTAGTCACCTTTCTAGGGTGTAGGTAGCCATGTTAGATTGATTAAAAGATGATAATTGAATAAAGAAATTGTGCCTTTTAAAACATTGTGTCTATGCTTGTTTGGATTGTAATGATAGTTAACAATTTCTGGCCGGAAATCATCGACTAAAATGGAATTCTTTTCCAAGGTAGACATACGCGAATTGAATAGACAAAGCATGACATGGTAGATTAAGACCTAGTAAATCGCCTAAAAAGCCTGCTAGACCATCTGATCTATGATTGTAATGAACACATCATTCTTACGAACTCACAATGAATTATTTGCATGTTCCAAATCCAATTTCATCAATATGTCAATTTACATGTGTGAACCTACTTCCCTAGATGCTTTTCATCACTTGCTTTATTGTTTTCATTTGTTTTTATTTTGTTTTCATTTATGCTTTATATTAGTTTAGATATCAAAATCCCCAAACCCAGATATTCGTTAGATAAAACCCAATTGCGAGACATGTCACATCTTATAGGAAATACCATCTCCCTGAGGATCGACCCCTACTTCCCTAATTACATTAATTTGTTATTAGCCTAGTCTGGGTAATTTATCTTTGTATCGGGCTCGCGACAGGCCCGATCAAATTTTGGCGTCGTTGCCGGGGAGCACGGTTTAGTCTTCCTTTTCCTTGTGATTTTTATCGCAATTAGTTTTATCTAGTCTTTAGGAACCCAAATTCCTTTAGACCTCTCTTGATTTTTCATCATAGCTTTTCAATCTTATGCCCAGATCTTCTAGACTAGGGACCCCTATCTCTTTAGACCCCTATGTAGAAAGAACTCTGCGTAGGAGACGAAAGTTTTTCAACGAAATTTCAAAGGCTTCTGATTCTTCAAGTTTAGACCGTATTCGTTAGAAATACTCGGATATTCTATCTAATCTTGAAGGGGAAGAAGATCCATTCTCATCTCCATTCACAAAAACCATCCAATCTTCAATTAGCATTCCATCTTCATCTTCACATTAGGAAATGGTTCGACTTTCAAACAATTCCAAACCCACCGCTGAAACACTTCCAAGGGGTATTGCTACACCCCAAATCGAAGCCCAAAACTTTGAAATCAAACCTGCCTTCATTAACCTTATAGAAAGAAGTCAATTTAGTGGCAATGCCACAGAAGATCCCAACCTTCACATCCAAAACTTCTGTGACTATTGCTCCACTATTAGACAAACTGGAGTCACCCAAGAGCAAATTAGAGAGATATTCTTCTAATTTTCTTTGAGGGGTAAGGCAAAGTTGTGGATACATAGCCTTGATAAGGTGACTTTAGGTATCATCGATCAGGAGAGTTTAGCTCTTGCCTTCTACCAAAAGTACTTTCCCCCAGAAAAAGACCGCTTTGTTGAGAAGTCAAATCACTGGTTTCCGACAAGGGGATGATGAGAGCCTATATGAAGCCTGGGAGAGGTACAAGGATTTACAAAGAGAGTGTCCTCATCATGGGTTAGATTCATGGTTCCTTGCCATCACATTCTATAATGGATGTTATATAGAGTCCCGTCGAATCCTGAATTCTGCTAACAATGGAAGATTTGATCAAATCAATGTTGAAAATGCCCACACTACCATTGAATCCATGGCAATTCACGATTCTCAATATAGAAATTCCCGCTCCATACCATTGAAATCTAAGCAAGAGGACCCCACTTTGACACTTTTACAAGCTCAAGTAGCCCTTCTCACATAAAAGCTAGAACAAATTCAATCCTTTACATCTCAACAGAGTGACAATGGTGTAAGTAAAATTGAAGCCATGCTTCTACAATTGGCTCAAAGGCAAGACACCATGATAGCTCAATTCCAAGAGAGCGATCAAGCTAAGGATGCCGCCATCAAATTGTTGGAAGCTAAAATTTCCCAATTTACCTCTTCTAATACCCACCAAGAGGAAGGGCAGATGCCTTCACAATGTTACCAACCTCACGAAACTGTAAATGCCATTTCCTCTAGAAGTGGTAAGTATAATGACGAGCCCGTGGTTGTTGATGTTGAAGAAAAGTGCCCATGTCAAAAGGGAAAGAGCCCGAGATTCCTATTGAGATCATGGTCCCATTTCCCCAAAGATTAGCCAAGCTCAAGGAGGAGGCACATAATGGTTAGTTCCTTGACGTCGTCAAGAACTTAAAGGTAACAGTCCCTTTCATTGAACTGCTTTCCCAAGTTCCTTCTTATTCCAAGTTTATTAAGGAAGTCCTCCACAAGAAGAGATCCTTCAATGAAACTAAGACCATAGCTTTCACTGAAGAGTGTAGTGCACTCTTGCAAAACAAGTCTCCACCAAAACTCAAGGACCCTGGTAGTTATTCCATCCCTTGCACTATAGGCACGTATACCATTTATAAGGCCCTTTGCGACCTAGGTGCTAGTGTAAGTGTCATGCCCTTTTCTATGTTTGAAAAACTTAACATGGGTGCTTTGAAATGCACTAATATTACTTTGTAAATGGCGGACCGGTCTCTAAAACAACCTATAGGTGTTTTAAATGATGTGCCCATCAAAGTTGGTAAGTTTTTCATTCCTGTTGACTTTCTAGTACTTGACATGGCCGAGGACTCTCAAACCCCAATCATTTTGGGAAGACCCTTTTTGCACACCACTGGTGCAGTTTTTGATGTCAAGAATGGGTAGTTGACATTGGAGGTAGGAGATGACAAGGTGACCTTTAGTAAAAATTCCACCGTTGGGAGTCCAGTGTTAGAAGAGCCATGTTATGTGCTTAATGTTGATGACTCTTCTATTGTTTCTTCTATGCTCGATCCTTACTGACGGATCCGTTGGAGGCACATGTTAGTGTTGATTCTCTTGCAAGTGAGCATACTAAAAGCACTAGTGCTAAAAGTGCTAGAAGAGGCTATTCTCGGAAAAGCTTGGCTTGGATGGAGAATGTAAAGAATGCTATGATGATGAGCTTTGATTATAGTGAGTTTAAAGATAAAGGATGATTTCAAACAAAGAAATGGAGTCTAGCAAGACTTTTAAATTGCGCTTCTCGGGAGGCAATCCGTGTTCCTTTTCTTTTTGCATTTTTATTTTTGTATTCCCTTTTTCTTTGTTGAATTTATTTTGCAGATGAAAGAGTTTTTGAAGAATCTATAAAGACCATCCTTGTCAAGTCCAAAAGACTAGCTTGGGGGAGTCCGCGCTGACTAGTAAGCTTCACTCTTCTTTCCTTTTTCCTTTTCCCCATTAAGCATCTCATTGCATAATTTGTCTTTGTGCTCACATTGAGGACAATGTGATGTTTAGCTTGGGGGAGGGATTGCATTTTTCCATTTTGCATTTTAGTTGATCATGTTTCAAAGTTTTGAATAAAAGAAAGAGAAGATTTTTGAGAAAATTTAAAATTTTTGAACATCATTGAATGCTTTTCATGCTTTGCTTGCTTGTTTACTATGCTATCATGTTACATTTCCCAAACTTAGAGCTTTCAAAAGATAATGATTCAATATTTATTGAATTGTGCATACATGGGGAAGTCTTGTACACAGTAGGCATGGAATGAATCTATAGATGAGTACGCTTGATCTTGACATTTGGCAAGTTACATATATTGTAAGGTAGAACCTCCTTAGACTGGTACATCCATACCCAGTCTCATCTAGGTGTGTATAGCTCTCCTTGTGATGTGTGTCATGTCAAAACACATAAGTATGGTTCTCATTTCATTTCTATAAGCATTGCATTCATGATTCACTAAGATTTGAAGCCTTTTTCACTTTGATTTACACCTCAAAATTAGCCCCTTCATACATATGTTTCAAAAGATTATAGCTACATATAAAAACTGCCTACCTTTTGAGCTAGTAGCTAGACTATGGTGTATGGGTGCTCTTTTGAGAAGATTTGTTCTTATATGTCAAAGTGAATTTGGAAGAACCAAAATGTTCAAGAAGCAATGTTATGTTCAGAAAAGAAAAGAAAAATCGGAAAAAGAAAGAAAACGAAATAAAGGAAGAAGTTGTGAGTATCTCTTAAGAAATGTCAAGTCAATATTCAGAAGGAGTTTACACTTGTGTTTCATGTGTAATAAGCCAATCTGTTCCTTCTAGGCTTCGTTATTTGTCTTCTGGGAAATTAATCGAAAGTTTGGATTGAGTATTCATTTATCATTGGTCAGTTGCTAGCTCACTCTAAACTTCACATGACCATAACTATTTGTCCACCTTTCACCCATTTCCCAAAGCCTTCTTCTTATTTTTCGGCTTCTTTTCTATGTGCATTGTGATCTTTGACTTGTGTTTTGAATTGTTTACCATATTAGACTACGGACACATTTTCATAAGTCGTAGATAGGTGAGTGTCTCAAAAACATTTACACATAAAGAAATCGCCTTTTACATACAATGAGTGTTCGAGTGTGCCGTGAGAGTCCATTTGTCAAAAGATCATGCAAGAGCCGAAAATCTATAGTGAAATGCTTTGTGCTACGCCGTTATGTAAATCTCAGCCATGTTTATGTATCATTCTTGCCCACTTTGTTTTTGGGTTATGATTCATTATATTTCCAAAGCTTTATGTTGAGATTTGTTTCTTGAAGGTGTAATAGCCAATGCTTGCATCCCTTGTCCTGGTATTGTTTGTTATGTTTGCTTGAGGACAAGCAAACGTTTAGCTTGGGGGAGTTTGATAAGTGAATATTTGTATGGTTTTAACCCCCAATTTAGCTCGGTTTTGTATGTCATTTGTGCTTTGTTAAGCCACTTTATGAGCTAATATTGTCTTCTAGGCGAATTCCTATGTTCTAACATGTTTTGTAGGGAAAGTGACGTTTCTACGCCCTTTTTCTATATTCCCGAGCATTTGCCTAGAACCCGACGATTCGAAGAAGCAAGCTTGACCAAGTGAAAGGCATTTCAAGAAGGTTCACTAATTCGAAAGAGAGAAGAAGCAAAGACAGTTTCGTAATTTTTGGAAGATCAATCGATTAGGCGGAAGAATTCATCGCTTTACATCAAACCCTATCAACAAATCCGATTGGAGAGGTCAAGGGGGATGATGGAAGTCAAGTCAAGCAAAGGGAAGATGAAACGTTAGTCAACCGCTTCTAGATGTCCACTTACCCGATCGGGTAAGTGTGTACCCGATCGGGTTTGTGTGCTGCTTCGAGCATGACGGCTTCAACCTCCTATTTTTGTCTTATGTGTTTAATGCCCGACCTCTTCTCCACGAAACCCTAATGCTATATATAGATGCTCTAGCCCCTCTTCTCAAATCATCCATCTCACACAATCATCCATCTTACAATCCTCTTCTCTTCTCTTCTTACATTTCTCCTTAGATTAGGAGGAGGGGGAACTAGCCTCCCTTCTCTCATTTCCTTCTTCTTTAGTCTTTAGCTCTTAATTTATTTCTGTCCATTTCATATCAAAAAATTAGCTTAGATCAATAAGAATCTCATCCTTGTAATCTCCTTTGTGTGGTTCAAGCGTTGTAATTGGTGGATCGTTTATTATGTGCAAAGATTTTCTATTATTGTTATCGTTATCGTCATTGATCGTCATATAGGTATTTCTGTTTTATCCCTTGTTTAAAGTCCTTTATTGTTTTCTATTTGATAGTTATTTTCCATACATGTTATCTTAGATTCATTTTTCATGTTGTTATAATTGCAATTTCATTTCTCAGATTATCAATTAGCGTCGTTATTATCGCCATATAAAGAGTCAAAATCAAATAAACATGTCTATCCTAGTTTTCATTGTTGATATCATCTTAGATTTAGACATTATCATGAGTAAGTAGTCACCTTTCTAGGGTGTAGGTAGCCATGTTAGATTGATTAAAAGATGATAATTGGATAAAGAAATTGTGCCTTTTAAAACATTGTGTCTATGCATGTTTGGATTGTAATGATAGTTAACAATTTCTGGACGGAAATCATCGACTAAAATGGAATTCTTTTCCAAGGTAGACATACGCGAATTGAATAGACAAAGCATGACATGGTAGATTAAGACCTAGTAAATCACCTAAAAAGCCTGCTAGACCATCTGATCTATGATTGTAATGAACACATCATTCTTACGAACTCACAATGAATTATTTGCATGTTCGAAATCCAATTTCATCAATATGTCAATCTACATGTGTGAACCTACTTCCCTAGATGCTTTTCATCACTTGCTTTATTGTTTTCATTTGTTTTTATTTTGTTTTCATTTATGCTTTATATTAGTTTAGATATCAAAATCCCCAAACCCAGATATTCGTTAGATAAAACCCAATTGCGAGACATGTCACATCTTATAGGAAACACCATCTCCCTGAGGATCAACCCCTACTTCCCTAATTACATTAATTTGTTATTAGCCTAGTCTGGGTAATTTATCTTTCTATCGGGCTCGCGACAGGCCCGATCAGCATACCAAGGAGAAGAGTCCGTAATTGCCATTAATGAATCATCAGCGAACGAATCATTAATTGGCGTTGGTAATCCTATTTCAATTACTCTTATCCTTGAGAGGTGGTCAGCGACTCCATTCTCTACTCCTTTCTTATCCCGGATCTCTAAATCAAACTCTTGAAGGAGTAAGATCCATCGGATAAGTCTAGGTTTTGCCTCTTTCTTTGAAAGCAGATATTTCAAGGCAGCATGGTCAGTGTAGACAATAACTTTTGATCATATTAGGTATGAGCGAAATTTGTCTAAGGCATAGACAATGGCGAGAAGTTCTTTCTTAGTGGTGGCATAGTTGATTTGGGCAGGATCTAGGGTTTTACTAGCATAGTAAATCGCATGAAGAAACTTTTCCTTTCTTTGCCCTAAAACAACTCCTACGGCATAATCACTCGCAATGCACATCAGTTCAAAGGGCAGATTCCAATCAGGCGACTGGATTATAGGTGCGGTGATAAAAGCACGTTTGATTTTGTTGAATGCCTCAAGGCATTTCTTTGTGAAATTGAAAGGTGCATCCTTGAAAAGGAGCTCAGTCAGGGGCATGGCTATCTTTGAAAAATCCTTTATAAATCGTCTGTAGAAACCGGCAAGGCCAAGGAAACTCCTGATTCCTTTTACATTGGCAGAGGGTGGCAGCTGTTCAATAACTTGGATCTTAGCTCGATCCACTTCTATACCTCTTTCTGAAACAATGTGACCTAAAACTACACCTTCGTTCACCATGAAGTGACACTTTTCCCAGTTGAGAACAAGGTCGACTTCTTCACAGCGTTTTAGAACTCTGGATAGATTTGTCAAACAATGATCAAAGGAAATGCCATAGACGCTAAAGTCGTCCATAAATACTTCCATGATAGATTCAACAAAATCTGAGAAGATATTGGTCATGCAACGCTGGAAAGTGGCAGGTGCATTACACAAGCCAATTGGCATTCTGCGATAAGCGAAAGTACCATAGGGACAGGTGAAGGTGGTTTTCTCTTGGTCCTCAAGGTGGATAGGGATTTGGAAAAATCCTGAGTAACCATCTAGATATCAGAAATACTTGTGACAAGCTAACCTCTCTAGCAGTTGGTCAATGAAGGGTAGAGGATAGTGATCTTTCCTAGTTGATTGATTAAGTTTTCTGTAGTCAATACACATACGCCATCCCGTCACAATCCTTGTGGGGATGAGCTCATTCTTCTCATTTTTTACTACTGTTGTTCCTCCTTTCTTGGGAACAACTTGAACTGGGCTAACCCATTTAGAATCAGAGATTGCATAGATTATGCCAACATCTAGCAATTTCATAACTTCAGTTTTAACTACTTCCTGCATGCTGTGATTAAGACGGCGTTGACCTTGAACACTAGGTTTTTGACCTTCTTCTAAATTGATTCTATGCATGCAGAAGTCTGGGCTTATGCCTGTTAAATCTTCGAGTTTGTAACCTATTTCGTTTCTATGCTTTTTCAAGACAGTCAATAGTGAGGTTAACTGATTTTCATCTAGGAGAGCACTCACTATGACTGGGCAATACTCAGATTCATCTAAAAAAGCATATTTTAGATTCGAGGGAAGATGTTTTAGTTCAGGTTTTTGTACTTCTGCCTTGGCAGGAGTATCAATCAAGCTTATAAACTCTTTAATTTCTTCTGACGGTATCTCTTCTCCGGTCAGGTCCTTTTCCAGCTCACTGATCTCGAAATTGTCATTCTCAGAGATATCCTCCAACAACAAGATTGCCTCTAAAGGATCCTTGATTATTGATGGATACAGAGACTCATCAACAATGGAGTCGACAATATCAATAAAACAACAAGACTCCTCTAGCATGGGGCTTTTCATTGCACTGCTCAAGTTATAGGTGACTTTATCATCACCTACTTCTAGTGTCAGTTTTCCATTCTTAACATCGATTACTGCTCCGGCAGTGTGTAAAAATGGCCTTCCTAAAATAATAGGGATTTGAGAATTTTCAGCCATATCTAGCACGATAAAATGGACGGGAATGAAAAACTTTCCTACTTTGACAGGCACATCTTCTAAAACTCCCATAGGTTGTTTTAAAGAAAGGTCTTCCATTTGCAGAGTGATACTGGTGCATTTGAGAATTCCCATATTCAACTTTTCACATATGGAATAGGGCTTGACGCATACACTGGCACCTAGATCGTATAGAGCTTTATCGATTGTGTAGGTGCCTATAGTGCAAGGTATAGAGAAACTACCGGGATCCTTTAACTTAGGAGGAGACTTATTTTGCAACAAAGCACTGCACTCAGCTGTGAATGCTATGATTTCAACATCATCTAAAGTCCTCTTCTTAGTTAAGATATCCTTCATGAATTTTGTGTAAGAAGGGATTTGAGTGATCAATTCAGTGAAGGGAACCGTTACCTGGAGTTTTTTTACCACTTCCATGAATTTGCTAAACTGGGTTTCCTTATGATTTCTCCTCAAGCGTTGGGTAAATGGAACTTGGATTTTGATGGGTTCCTTCACAGGTTCATCCTTCCTTTCTTTGTTTTCCGCTTCCTTAGCGGTGGATGGTTGGGAATCTTTTTGGCTCTCCACTGGTGTTGGCTCAACTATTGTTTCCTTGGGTTGCTGAGCTTCCTTATAAGTGGTACCACTCCTAAGGGTGATAGCATTAGCGGTGTCCCTCGGTTGCTCACCATGAGGTAGGAGTCGACCTTATTTCCTTTGGGTATTAGAGGCAGCCAATTGGGCCATTAGAGTTTCAATCATCTTGATGGCAGCATTTTGAGCTTGATCACTCTTTTGAAGTTGAGCAAACATTGAATCTTTTTTTTGAACAACTTGGAGAAGCATGAATTCAATTTTGCTCAGGCTTGAGTCATTGGGTTGGCTTTTATTTTGGGGTGGTTGGTGTTGAGGTTGGTGTTGGTAAGGTTGATTGAAGTTAGGTTGAAATGGAGGTCTCTGGTTTTGAAAACCAGGTGGATTATAGGGCTTCGGTTGATGTGGTATGAATGGTTGTTGAATCTGATGGTGGGGATTCTGAATGTTTGTGCTTTTGTAGGACAAAAGAGGATGGATCTTTGTGTTCTCATTATAGAAGTTTGAGAAAGCATTGCCCTGCCTGTATGCTTGGTAGGCATTGACTTGCTCTATCGAACTTCTACATTCTTGAAAACTATAACCTCAAACCCCACATGTCTCACATACCACTACGTGGTTAGTGACGTTGATATGTTCCTTGGATTGGGAAGAGCTTCCTACTTGTTGCTGCAGAAGGGCTAATTAGGCTTCTAGGAGTGCTACTTTGCTGGAATTTTCCTGCTTGGTTTTGAGCGGCATAGCACGTGAGTTGCTATACTGAGAGTCGTGAACTGCCATTGACTCGATAGTTACATTAGCTATTTCTACATCGATCTGATCGAAACGATCATTGTTAGCGGAGTCGAGGATACGACGCGATTCGCCACAACAACCGTTGTAGAAGGTGATAGCTAAGAACCATGAATCAAGGCGATGATGAAAGCATTCTCTTTGTAATTCTTTGTACCTTTCCCATGCCTCATAAAGGCTTTCATCGCCTCTCTGACGGAATCCAGTGATTTGACTCCGTAAGAGTGCGGTTCGTTCTGGTGGGAAGTACTTTTGATAGAAAGCAAGAACTAGACTATCCCAGTCGGCTATTCCTAAGGCAACTCGGTCAAGGCTATTGATCCAAAGTTTAGCCTTTCCTTTTAAAGAGAAGGGAAAGAGCATTTCCCTAATATGCTCTTGAGATACTCCCGTTCGTCTAACTGTGGAGCAATTGTCACAGAAGTTTTGAATATGAAGGTTGGGATCTTCTGTGGCATTGCCACCAAATTGAGTTCTTTCTATTAAACTGATGAAGGCAGGTTTGATTTCAAAGTTTCGGGCTGTGATTTGGAGTGTATCAATACCCCTTGGAAGTGTATCTGCAGTTGGTTTGGAATGGTCTGAAAGTCGAACCATTTTCTTTTGTGAAGATGAAGATGGAGTGTTGTTTGAAAGTTGATTGGTTTTTGAGAATGGAGATGAGAATGGATCTTCTTCTCCTTCAAGATTAGATAAAATATCCGAGTAATTCTCACGAATACGGTCTAAACTTGAAGTATCAGAAGCTTTTGAGATTTCGTTGAATTGCTTTTGTCTCCTACGCAGAGTCCTTTCTAGATCGGGGTCTAAAGAGATAGGGGTCCCTAGTCTAGAAGATCTGGGCATAAGATTGAAAAGCTAAGATGAAAAATCAAGAGAGGTCTGAAGGAATTTGGGTTCCTAAAGACTAGATAAAACAAATTGGAATAAAATCACAAGAAAAAGGAAAACAAAACCGTGCTCCCCGGCAACGGCGCCAAAATTTGATCGGACCTGTCGCAAGCCCTGGTCAAAGATAATTACCCAGACTACGCTAATAACAAATTAATGTAATTAGGGAAGTAGGGGTCGATCCTCAGGGAGATGTTGTTTGATATAGAATGTGAAATGTCTTGCAATTGGGTCTTATCTAACGAGTATCTGGGTTTTGGGGTTTTTATTTCTAAACTAATAAAAAGCATAAACGAAAACAAAATAAAAGCAAATCAAAACGAAAACAATAAAGCACATCTAGGGACGTAGGTTCACACATGTAGACTAACATATTGATGAAATTGGATTTAGAACATGCAAATAATTCATTGTGAGTTCGTAAGAATGATGTGTTCATTACAATCATAGATCAGATGGTCTAGCAGGCTTTTAGGCAATTTACTAGGTCTAATCTACCATGTCATGCTTTGTCTATTCAATTCACGTATTTCTACTTTGGAAAAGAATTCCATTTTAGTCAATGATTTTGATCAGGAATCGTTAACTATCGTTATAGTCCAAACATGCATAGACACAATGTTTTAAAAGCACAATTTCTTTTATCCAATTATCATCTTTTAATCAACCTACATGGCTACCCTACACCCTAGAAAAACGACTACTCACTCATGGTGATGTTTAGATCTAAGATGATTTTAATAATAAAAACTAGGATAGACATGTTTATTTGGTTTTGATAATATTTTAAGACTCTTTAATTGGCGATAATAACGGCGCTAAATTGACGATCTAGGGAAATGAAATGATTACAACGGTATTGAAATTGAATCTAAAATAACATGTAAAGAAAATAGCAATCAAATAAGAAACATAAAGACTTTAAACAAAAGATAAAATAGGAATACCTAGATGACGATCAACAACGACAATGATGAAATATAAACAACCATAATAGAAATTCCTTGCATAGAATAATCGATCCACGAATTACAATACTTGAACCACATAAAGTAGATTACAAAGATGGAATTTTTATTGATCTAGGCTAAGGATTTGATGTAGATAAATCAGAAATAAACTAAGAAACTAAGAACAAAAAGGAAGAAGAAAATGATCTAGACGAGAGAAGAGAGGCTAGGTTTCTCTCCTCCTAATCTAGGTTAAAGTAGGGTTTCTAATTGTGTGAAGAGAAGTGTGTTGAGATGTGGTGGCTGAGGCACTCTTATATAGCAGTAGGTTTCGTGGGGAAGGGGTCATGCATTAAACATATAGGACAAAATAAAGGAAGTCGAAGCAAAAGCTCGGATCAGCAAACATACCCGATCGGGTACACTACTTACCCGATCTAGTATGTAGTATTCTAGATGCTTTGACTTTCGTTTCATCTCCCTTGGCCTATGACTTGACTTTCATTATCCCCCTTGACCTTTTGAGTCGGGTTTGTTGATAGGGTTTGATGTAAAATGATGATTTCTTCGCCTAACTGATCGATCTTTTGACAACTGCGAAATCGTCTTTGCTTCTTCTTTCTTTTGAATCAGTGAACCTTCTTGAAATGCCTTTGACTTGGTCAAGCTTGCTTCTTCAAATCGTCGGGTTCTAGGCAAATGCTCGGGAATATAGAAAAAGGGCGTAGAAACGTCAATTTCCCTACAAAACAGGTTAGAACGTAGGAATTCGCCTAGAAGACGATATTAGCTCATAAAATGGCTTAACAAAGTATAAATGACATACAAAACCGAGCTAAATTGGGGGTTAAAATCATACAAATATTCACTTATCAACTAGTGAAGATGCAAAAAGGTAACGGTGAAGGGTTAATCGATATCATTATGTGTTTTATGTGTTAATTGTAGTATTTATTAGTGAAAGATGAATTCTTTGTGTTGGTCTCATATGAATATGTGTTATTTGTTCATTCATATGTGTAATTTCATCTCAGATGCTTATTTTTCAATAATCTTAGGCTAAGTTACATCTATGTTGTTAATTATATCTACTTATCATTGTTGAACTTAAGTTGGGTAATAAATGTGCCTTTGTTTGACTTAATTGATCTTATGCAATAATTTTTTATGAATAGAATGTATTTAATGAGGTTTTGTTATGATAAATGATGCATGAAATAAATGGGTATAAAAGGATTTTGAGTAATTGTTGTTGTTGAATGTTGTTTTCGGGCTTGTTGACCCAGTTGGCGCACCGGCCGCCGGTCACCCCAACCGGTTGGGAGCCCCTGTAGTGAATTTGGACAAGTTTTGATGAATTTTCAAGTAGCGTAAATCCCAGCCAGCCCCACAGGCCGCCGATCCCCCCAACCGACTAGGCACCCCTGTATATTCTGGTTCATTGTTGATGGACTGCGTGCCCCAACCGGCCACCCGGCTACCCCCCCACCGGCTGGGAGTCACCCCTCTTTCCTTCCATTTTTTTTCGGCCAAGTCTGTGTGTCCCAGGCGGGTACCCGGCCGCCGGTCCCCTAACCGGCTAGGACTCATTACACT
The DNA here is from genome assembly GCA_022085475.1 of Heliosperma pusillum. Taxonomy (NCBI): domain Eukaryota; kingdom Viridiplantae; phylum Streptophyta; class Magnoliopsida; order Caryophyllales; family Caryophyllaceae; genus Heliosperma; species Heliosperma pusillum. The sequence continues at coordinate 3,119 of JAIUZE010032232.1, read as the reverse complement.
GACTCCTTTTCGTAAAATGATCATATCTCCTTCATCACTTGCTTGTTTTGGGCTTGTGACCTACCGTTATAACCGTAAGAGGATAATCTATCTCCTCCACTTGTCATTTTCTGCATTTGCATGTTCTGAACTATATTTATGACTGTTTGAAGTGGACCCTTGTTTTAGTTAGTTTCCAAACATGTTGTTTTGAGAGGGGATCTATGTTTCTTATTCATTATATTTCTTAAACTTGGTCTAATGCTTATGTATCATGTATTGATTCATGTTTATTATAGTTACATTATATAATGCCCTATTCACATGTTTAGTGACGGTTATCGCATGTTTCCCCTTTTAACTCGATTATGCTTTGAATAGTAGATCGAGTCTTGTTTGTTGGATGATTTGAACTCTCATTTTTTTCGATTGCACCTCTATACTCGTTTGACTTGATGTCGGAGCGATGGAGGTACAACCTTGATCCTTTTATGCATTTTTTTAGTGGGGATATGACGACGTTGTTGGGAGGCGGATGCGATGCGTTGGTCGACCCGGTCGTTAAATGTTGTATCCTTGTGAGGTGGTGTCATTGCATGTAGCGTACTTGATTTTTGATTCTTGACCTCATCTCCGTGCGGGTTTAGCCGGAGGATGATGCTTGATCTCTTTCCACTTCACTCCCGTGCGGGTTTAGCAGGAGAATGATGATGTTACTCTTTCCGCCTCTTTCGAGCGGGTTCTTGTGTGAGCTAACAGGCGTTGGACTATGGCGATTTACCCTTAACGTTCTTAGCTAGTTTACTAGACTTTATTTATGCTTTGACTACGTTTTGAGAGACTATGTCTCCTTATAGTATTTTATCCTTTGGTCTGTATTTGTTTGACACTCCTCGTATTTCGTATTGTTGGCATGTAAAAAGTTTTAAAAAAACATCATATTTTCCGTTATATAATTGCATGCTTGTTATGTTTTATTTTCGTTATCGCGAAGGTTGTCAGAAGCTCGCCAGCAGTTGAAAGGGCGCGTGATGAAGATATTCCTACCGTTGAAAGGGCGCGTGATGAAGCTCGCCTGCCACTGGGGATAAGGTGCATAATGAAGATCTTCCTGTCGCTGGGGATAAGATAATATGCGAGAACTTGCCTGTCTCTGTTTTTAAGTGAAATCTCGTCGGGGAAAGGGCGCAGCAAGAGTTGCAACTCCGTTGGGGGTTGATCAAACCCGTTTGAAAAATTGTTTGGCATTGCTTGAATTCGCTGAGGACTGTTTGACGTTGCTAAAATCGCTGAGGATTGCATGACGTTGCTGAAATCGCTTGAAGTTGCTTGACGTGCTGAAACAGCTAAGGAATGCTTGAAATGACTAGCGGTGAGGGACATAAGAGACAGGGTTCTTCTTACAATGTCTGTAGGATATTGAGGTGGCAGGCGTCAAGCCCAAAGCTTACCTCGAGGTGCTGGAGTAGAATTTTCCAATTTTGGCTATTGCATAGGAATGCATTTGTTTTGAATGCAGGTGGCACTGTCTCGGCACGTAGCGTAATGGAGGGTGGCAAATTGGCAGAGGGCTACAACCCTTGAGACACTCGTAGGTGGCCGGGATCGACAAGTATGAATCTCTATTTCGTTGTTCATTTTGTTATTTTTTGAAGAGAAGTGATTTGAAATGTGGCATTTCTTTGCAGAGAGCCTGGAAGCGTGAGCTAGCAGAGTCTTGAAAAGAGATAGCTTGTTGGTTGAGGGAGCTAAAGGACATAGACACTGAGATTGTCGCTCTCAAGGTTCTAGCTGGGCTTGGTTATGAATATTAGTTGTGGCGAACATGATTTGAAATGTGGCATTTTGGGTTGTTTTGTCTTGGGTGAAAGCCCCCAGTTTTAAATTTTGGACTTTTTTATGGATTGTGAATTTTGGTTTTTGTTTGGTTTGTGAATTTGGCTCTGGATTTTGGATTTGCTTTTGGCTTTTGCTTGACCCCCAGTTTGGGTTTTTTTTTTGGGCGACAACCCCCAATTTTGGATTTTTGACTCTGTCTTGGGCGAGAGCCCCCAGCCTGATGTACATGCCTCTTTTGGTTATATTTGATGACCCGAGTGTTTCTGCTGCTGAATGTTTTCTGTCCCTGAAGGTTAACCTGAAAACAAAAACGATTTTGGTAGACGACGGTTTTGCCGTCATGCTGCCGAAAATCACATCACATAAAAATCAAACAAATTACATGTTTGCACGTTGGTGGCCTAAACAGACGCAAAACGAAAGATTTGAAAAACGCGGTTTTGTAAAAGAAATGTATATTTGTTGAAAATGTGGAAAGAAAGAGGAGTGAAACGAGCCCTATGAATAAGTGTGCTCATTTGGCGGCAATGTCGATATGTGTCTCGAACACGAAGAGGATTATGAAATCCAATGTTGATATCGTTCCTTAGGCTGTCTTGGCACGTGCTCATACTTGCCATGGTGAGAAGTTGTGTGACAACCCTCGAAAATGCGGAAATATAAAAACATACAAGCATGTGAATTATATAGCGGAAATATGAAGTTTTTAAAACTTTTATACATGCAAGAAGAAGTATACGAGGAATGTCAAATATTACAAACCAAAGTACGAAATAAACTACAACAAGAGACGAAGTCTCTCCAAATGTTAAAAAAGTAAAAGTGTTTAGCAAACAAGCTAAAATCGTCTAGAGGTGTTTCATCCAGGGACTACGCCCGCTAGCTCACACCTGAACCCAAAATATCATAGCAAAAAGCCATCCAATCAAGCAACCTGTTATCCATGAAAAAATGAACGACACAGTCAGTGAGGAGTAACCTCCCGGGTTCTCCCAGCCATATCACATTAAACGTACATAAAAGGAAATACCAAAGTAGAAGCATGCATATATAGATATACATGTGAAATACGATAAGGATAGATAGGCAATTCATCATATAATGATAAGAGCATATGTAATACAAATCCGAATCCATCATGTTATACAAAGCCTCGGGGAAGACACTCTTAGGCAACCGAATACGCTCACTAGGGCTTGCATCTCACCGTTAGCGGTATAAGTTTGATAAGATTGCGACTCGACAAACAAACCATGCCAAGTCATGCAATGACTATGAATAAATCCATCATGTTATCATCC
>JAIUZE010032223.1:0-26655 GCA_022085475.1 Heliosperma pusillum | reverse complement strand
TATTTATATATGCATGCTTCTACTTTTGTATTTCCTTCTATGTACGTTTAATGTGATATGGCTGGGAGAACCCGGAGTTACTCCCCACTGACTGGGGCGTTCATGTTTTTCATGGATGAACAGGTTGCTTGATTGGATGGCTTTTTGCTTGTGGTATTTTGGGTTCGGGTGTGAGCTAGCGGGCGTTGTCCCTGGATGAAACACCTCTAGACGTTTATTAGCTAGTTTGCTAATCACTTTGATATTGATAACATTTTGAGAGACTTCGTCTCTTTGTGGTATATTTTATTTTGTTTGTAATTATTTGACACTCCTCGTATTTTCTATCTTGCATGTATAAAGGTTTTTAAAACTTCATATTTCCGCTATATATTTCACATGCTTGTTTGTTTTATATTTCCGCATTCGCGGGGGTTGTCACAGTTCTAACCTGTTTTATAGGGAAAGTGTAGTTTCTACGCCCTTTTTCTATATTCCCGAGCATTTGCCTAGAACCCGACGATTTGAAGAAGCAAGCTTGACCAAGTGAAATGCATTTCAAGAAGGTTCACTAATTCGAAAGAGAGAAGAAGCAAAGACAGTTTCGTAGTTGTCAGAAGATCAATCAATTAGGCGGAAGAATTCATCGCTTTACATCAAACCCTATCAACAAACCCGACTCAAGAGGTCAAGGGGGATGTTGGAAGTCAAGTCAAAGCAAAGGAAGATGAAACGTTAGTCAAGAGCTTCCAGAAGACCACATACCCGATCGGGTAAGTGTGCTGATCCGAGCATGACGGCTTCTTCTTCCTATTTTTGTCCTATGTGTTTAATGCCCGACCTCTTTTCCACGAAACCCTAATATTATAAATAGATGCTCTAGCCCCTCATATCATATCATCTCATCTCACACAATCTCTTCACACAACATCTCTTCTCTTCTTTCTTTAGATTAGTTTTTCTTCTTTCTTAGTTTAGTTTAGTTTTAGTTTTCTCTAATTTAGTTTAGTCTAGTTCTAAGATTTCTTCAATTGTAGTTGTTCTACTTGTAATTGGAATTCTAATTTCCGGGTTTGCATTTCTTATTCAAGTTCTTATTACATTTCAATCTTTGCTCATCCTTTTCGGTAATCTTTATTCTCGTCTTTACATTATAGTTTCATTTTCTTTTAGTATTTCCTTAATAATTTTTATTATTCTTAGTTTTATAATCTTAGTTTTCTTTTCATTGTTAATCATGCATAAGTAGTCACCTTTCTAGGGTGTAGGGTAGTCATGTTAGATTGATTAAAAGATGTTAAGTGGATAAAAGAAATTGTGCCTTTAAAACGTTGTGTCTATGCATGTTTGGATTGTAACGATAGTTAACAATTTCTGGCCGGAAATAATCGACTAAAATGGAATTCTTTTCCAAGGTAGAGATACGCGAATTGAATAGACAACGCATGACATGGTGGATTAAGACCTAGTAAATCGCCTAAAAAGCCTGCTAGACCATCTGATCTATGATTGTAATGAACACATCATTCTTACGAACTCGCAATGAATTATTTGCATATCTTAAATCCAATTTCTCCAATATGTCAATCTACATGTGTGAACCTATTTCCCTAGGTTGTTTTCTATATCGAGTCATTAATTATTGTTTCAGTTTTCTAGCATTAGTAATAACCATTGTGACAATCATACAAGTTGAAATTCTAATCATATCTTTTCACAAGTATCTCTCGTCCCCCCGAGATCGACCCCTTATTTCCCTAACTGCATTTATTTGTTGTTAGCCTAGCCAAGGGTTATTTATCTTTGATTAGGGTACGCGACAACCCGATCAAATTTTGGCGCCGTTGCCGGGGAGCACGGTTTTGTTTATTTGTGATTAGTAGAGTTTCACCTTGTCTTTTTCTTTTTTCTTCTTTTCTTTTGTGTCGAGGAACACTTGTTCCTTGAGATTTTTCTCACATTTTCCTTGTAGTATAGTGACACTTTTCAGGTAATAGGAATATTTTATTTCAAAGGGATTGCTTTATTTTCTCTCAATGACTATCTATTTCCAACCACCACAATGCGAGAATGAGCCTTTCCATGAATACCTCGACCGATTTTATAGCTATTCAAACCATATTATCTCTCTTGGGCATACCCTTGATGAGACCTATATGAGAGATGTCGTGCTTCATGGAATGCTCATTGAGTGTCGTAGCCTGGCTATGCAATTGAGTGCTGGAAGTTTTATCAGAAGAGAGGAAAGGAACTTTGGATTTTCTTGGACTTTATGGCATCCCAATCTTGGGATGAAACGCAACGCCGGTTGAGAATCCAAAAGCAAATCAATGAAATCATGGCTCAAATTCAAATGCTCAGAGGGCAAAAGGAAGAACATACGTTTACAAAATGTAAGCCAATCAATTTTCCTTATGCTTTTTCACCCCCATGTGAGTCTATTTTCTCCTATGCTTTTTCAGCCCCCTCATGTGAGTCTAATTCTCCCCAATCATATGAATTAATATATGACGATGATGATGGTCCAACCTTTTCTATTGAAAGTCACTCTAGTGTCGTTCCATTTTGACAATTTTGAGACCCCCATTATTGATATTGACCATATGGTAGTCGAGACTTTAGACAAGGATGTTGTTAAGCCCATTTGTGACTCCAATGGAGATTTGTCGATCGAGTCATCAGATTTCTTTGAAAATCCCTTCGCTAAGGATATTCCAGATTTATTTGAAAATGATACTGGGTTTTGTGAACCTAGCCTTGAAATTAATTGGGATCAACCACCCATTTTTGATTCCCAATCCTTTGATTCACCCTACCCCCAATTAGAGTCCACTAATGATATTTTGGGAACTAATTGTTTGTTCCATGATCTTAAACATTTCACGCCATCTCTCACTGACGAGTGGAGCAGTTCAGTGGTCATCTATGAAGTTTGTCATGCGCACAATGATAAGATATATCAATTCTTACCTTCAATATTTCATGCCTATATCTTGTCAATTGCTTACATATGTTTTTGTATAGCTTATGCGCAGGTATATGATCGACTTCTAATGGCATTGACATGCTTTTTAAGGCACAAAGAATGATTTTCATTAATAAAGAGTCTAGCAAGACATTTAAATTGCGCTTCTCGGGAGGCAACCCGTGTTCCTTTTCTTTTTGCATTTTTATTTTTTGTATTCCCTTTTTCGTTGTTAGGATTTATTTTGCAGATGAAAGAATTTTTGAAGAATCTATAAAGACCTTCCTTGTCAAGTCCAAAAGACTAGCTTGGGGGAGTCCGCGCTGACTAGTAAGCTTCACTCTTCTTTCATTTTTCCTTTTCCCCATTAAGCATCTCATTGCATATTTTGTCTTTGTGCTCACATTGATGACAATGTGATGTTTAGCTTGGGGGAGGGATTGCATTTTCCCATTTTGCATTTTAGTTTATCATTTTTCAAATTTTGAATAAAAGAAAGAGAAGATTTTTGAGAAAATTTAAAAAATTTCTGAACACAATTGAATGCTTTTTATGCTTTGATTGCTTGTTTACTATGCTATCATGTTACATTTCCCAAACTTAGAGCTTTCAAAAGATACTGGTTCAATATTTATTGAATTGTGCATACATGGGGAAGTCTTGTACACAGTAGACATGGAATGAATCTATAGATGAGTACGCTTGATCTTGACATTTGGCAAACTACATATATTGTAAGGTAGAACCTCCTAAGACGGGAACATCCATAGTTCCATACCCAGTCTCATCTAGGTGTGTGTAGTTCTCTTTGTGATGTGTGTCATGTCAAAACGCATAAGTATGGTTCTCATTTCATTTCTATAAGCATTGCATTCATGATTCACTAAGATTTGAAGCCTTTTTCACTTTAATTTGCCCCTCAAAATTAGCCCCTTCATACAAATGTTTCATAAGATAATAGCTACAAGTAAAAACTGCCTACCTTTTGAGCTAGTAGCTAGACTATTGTGTATGAGTGCTCTTTTGAGAAGATTTGTTCTTATCTGTCAAAGTGAATTTGGAAGAACGAAAAAGTTCAAGAAGTGAAGTTTTGTTCAAAAGAAAAGAAGAGAAAAAAAAGAAGAAAAAAAGAAAAAAGAGAAAAAAAAAGAAAAACCGAAATGAAAAGAAAAAGAAATAAGAAAAGAAGTTGTGAGTATCTCCTCAAAACGTCAAGTCAATATTTAGAAGGAGTTTACTCTTTTGTTTCGTGTGTAATAAGCCAATCTGTTGCTTCTGTCTTCGCTATTTGTCTTGTGGGAATTAACCGAAAGTTTGGATTGAGTATTCATTTATCATTGGTCAGTTGCTAGCTCACTCTAAACTTCACATGACCATAACTATTTGTCCCCCTTTCACCCATTTCCCAAAGCCTTCTTCTTATTTTTCGGCTTCTTTTCTGTGTGCATTGTGATCTTTGACTTGTGTTTTGAATTGTTTACCATATTAGACTGCGGACACATTTTCATAAGTCGTAGATAGGTGAGTGTCTCAAAAACATTTACACATAAAGAAATCACCTTTTACATACAATGAGTGTTCGAGTGTGTCGTGAGAGTCCATATGTCAAAAGATCATGCAAGAGCCGAAAATTCTATAGTGAAATTCTTTGTGCTACGCCGTTATGTAAATCTCAGCCATGTTTATGTACCATTCTTGCCCACGTTGTTCTTGGGTTATGATTCATTATGTTTCCAAAGCTTTATGTTGAGATTTGTTCTTGATGGTGTAGTAGCCAACGCTTGCAACCTTGTCCTGGTATTGTTTGTTATGTTTGCTTGAGGACAAGCAAAGGTTTAGCTTGGGGGAGTTTGATAAGTGAATATTTGTATGGTTTTAACCCCCAATTTAGCTCGGTTTTGTATGTCATTTGTGCTTTGTTAAGCCACTTTATGAGCTAATATCGTCTTCTAGGCGAATTCCTATGTTCTAACCTGTTTTATAGGGAAAGTGACGTTTCTACGCCCTTTTTCTATATTCCCGAGTATTTGCCTAGAACCCGACGATTTGAAGAAGCAAGCTTGACCAAGTGAAATGCATTTCAAGAAGGTTCACTAATTCGAAAGAGAGAAGAAGCAAAGACAGTTTCGTAGTTGTCGGAAGATCAATCAATTAGGCGGAAGCAATCGTCGCTTTACATCAAACCCTATCAACAAACCCGACTCAAGAGGTCAAGGGGGATGTTGGAAGTCAAGTCAAAGTAAAGGAAGATGAAACGTTAGTCAAGAGCTTCCAGAAGACCACATACCCGATCGGGTAAGTGTGTACCCGATCGGGTAAGTGTGCTGATCCGAGCATGACGGCTTCTTCTTCCTATTTTTGTCCTATGTGTTTAATGCCCGACCTCTTTTCTCCACGAAACCCTAATACTATAAATAGATGCTCTAGCCCCTCATATCATATCATCTCATCTCACACAATCTCTTCACACAACATCTCTTCTCTTCTTTCTTTAGATTAGTTTTTCTTCTTTCTTAGTTTAGTTTAGTTTTAGTTTTCTCTAGTTTAGTTTAGTTTAGTTCTAAGATTTCTTCAATTGTAGTTGTTCTACTTGTAATTGGAATTCTAATTTCCGGGTTTGCATTTCTTATTCAAGTTCTTATTCCATTTCAATCTTTGCTCATCCTTTTCGGTAATCTTTATTCTCGTCTTTACATTGTAGTTTCATTTTCTTTTAGTATTTCCTTAATAATGTTTATCATTCATAGTTTTATAATCTTAGTTTCCTTTTCATTGTTAATCATGCATAAGTAGTCACCTTTCTAGGGTGTAGGGTAGCCATGTTAGATTGATTAAAAGATGTTAATTGGATAAAAGAAATTGTGTCTTTAAAACGTTGTGTCTATGCATGTTTGGATTGTAACGATAGTTAATAATTTCTGGCCGGAAATAATCGACTAAAATGGAATTCTTTTCCAAGGTAGAGATACGCGAATTGAATAGACAAAGCATGACATGGTGGATTAAGACCTAGTAAATCGCCTAAAAAGCCTGCTAGACCATCTGATCTATGATTGTAATGAACACATCATTCTTACGAACTCGCAATGAATTATTTGCAATCCTAAATCCAATTTCTCCAATATGTCAATCTACATGTGTGAACCTATTTCCCTAGATTGTTTTCTATATCGAGTCATTAATTATTGTTTCAGTTTTCTAGCATTAGTAATAACCATTGTGACAATCATACAAGTTGAAATTCTAATCATATCTTTTCACAAGTATCTCCCGTCTCCCCGAGATCGACTCCTTACTTCCCTGACTGCATTTATTTGTTGTTAGCCTAGCCAAGGGTTATTTATCTTTGATTAGGGTACGCGACAACCCGATCAGTTATTTTGGAATCTCCCATTAGCAGCAGAATCTAGCAATGTTCTCTGATCATCATATAACCCATTGTAAAATTGGTTGCATAAGAACCAAGTATCAAAACCATGATGTGGAACAGACTTGACAAGCTTTTTGAAGCGAACCCATGCCTCATTGAAGTTCTCAGTGGGACTTTGTTTGAAACTTGTGATTTGGCTTCGAATGACATTGGTTTTCTGTGGCGGAAAATATCTTTTATAGAATGCAAGAGCCAAAGAATTCAAATCGGTGATGCCAAGTGCATCCATATCTAACTCACTCAACCAATCTTCTGCCCCGTCTCGTAGTGAAAAGGGAAACAACACCAACTTGATTTGATCTTGTGTCACCCCACCCGTTAAAGGAATAGAGCAACAATAGTTAGTGAATTTCCCCATATGCTTACCAGGATCCTCAGTAGGGCTTCCTCCAAACATGTTTCGCTCCACCAAAGATATATAAGATGGACGAATCTCAAAAGTACTATTACCCGTAGTAGGGAGTTTGAATACCTTGGGAATATATGCAACGGTAGGCTCCGAATGGCTGGCAAGAGTAGGCATGGTTGTAGTGGGTGCAGAAATATATGTATCATCTTCTAAGGATGGTTTTTCTGCGACGAATTCGGCGTAAACTGTTTCAAGCGTACTCAAGTCTTCCGCTTCTTGAATTTCCTTTCAAAAGTTTCGTCTAGCTCGGGGAGTCTTCTCTGGTTCGGAATCGTAGGAGAACGGACCTAGAACACCTGGGCATAAACAAAAACTAAAGAAAAGGATGAGAAGTGTCTCAAGGAACTTAGGTTCCCTGAGACGAAAAAGACAAACTAAGTAGAAACAAACAGAAAATTGTTGATTCCCCGGCAACGGCGCCAAATTTGATAAGGGCAAAGTCGCGTCTCCTTAATCAAAGTAAACCTAATTCACTACTAACTAATAGTCAGCGGTAAGAAAGGTATCGAATCCACAGGGAGGCGGTAGTATTCTAATCTGTTAAACTAGGTTTATCTCTAAAGTAACAATTTCGGGGTTTTGAGATTGTGTTTCTAGTCTAAAAGCAATCAATAATAAACAATAACTAATAGCAAATAATAACAACTAATAATAAGCAATAACAACTAATAATAAAAAGTTGAAAACAATAAGATTAAAAGTCTAGGGTTTCAAGTTCACTAGGATTATTATTCAGGGGTAAGGATGTAGTCAACTATCATGCAATAAAGTTATCTAAGGTCACAAGATCGGTAGATTCAATTATGCCCTTTAGACCTACAATTTAACATGCGATCGCTATCATTAAAGGAAATCTATTCAACTATCGTAGCCTATCTTAGTCTTAACCCGGTCGGTGTTAATCCTAATTCGCGAGACTAGTTAATTAATCCTGGCCAGTAATCAAACAACTAGAATTAAAACGATAATCAAACGATAACCATGCAATTGCAATTCAATTAATTAATCTACCCCTTCTAACAATTCTAGATCCCCTTTCAACCCTAGAAAGAAATTTAGCTACTTATAACAATATTAACAACAACGATGATGAATAAAGTAAAAATGATTAACAACAATGAAAGGATGAACAAAATAATTAAAGAACCAGAAGGTAATTAACTGAATAACAAAGAAAGATTGAAGAATACCGATTACAAGTTGAACTAAAGACAATAGTCTTGATGAATAAAATCCGGAGGCAAGCAAACTAAATTAGGGTTTCTAATATTAAAGCAGTGAAGCATAAAAGCATGAAAAAGCATAAAAAGCATAAAAAGCATGACTAATTATGAAAGACGAGCTTTCCTTTTATAGTACAAATTTAATAAATTAGGTTAACTAGTTTAGGAAAATACGAAAAAGCCGTCAGAATACTAGGTTGCTCGATCGAGCAAGGGACTTCTGCTCGATCGAGCAACCATCACCACGACTCGGCCGAGCAAGTGCTTCTGCTCGGTCGAGCATCCCTTCAATATGGCTTGTTTCTTCGATTTTCTTCTCCTTCGTTCTCGATTTTCGTGCCTAACCTTCTACGATCCGACCTCGCCATGCTTCATATTTACTCAAAAAGCTCCAAATGCATCCAATCTGCATTAAAACACAACAGAAGCGGCAGAATCGACATTCTAGCTAAAATAGCGTAGAAATAAGCAAGGAAAGACGGTAAAACGAGTTATATGTGTCTAAGGGAAGCATAAAATATGTGTATAAATATTGATTATCATACATCCATGTACGTTCCAATCTGTTCATTTTAATCTAAACATTAACCCACACAACAATAACAAATTAAACGATAATATTACTAACTAACTAACATATAACATGCATCGCCTTAATGAGTGAAGAATACTAGCAAAACTAACAACATCAACACTAACATAACCATGCATTATAATCATTATCAAAAACCAAATACTAAGAACACTAACACTAATCAAAATTACAAACACTAACAAAAACAAAACTAACACTAACATAACCATTATCATCATCATCAGAAACCTAATACTAACACTAACACTAATCAAAATTACAAATACTAACAAACACAATACAAACAACACTAACACTAACCATTATCATCATTATCAAACACCTAATACTAACAACACTAACACTAACCATTATCAAAAACCCAATACTAACAACACTATCACTAATCAAAATTACAAATACAAACAAAAATAGTACTAACAACACTAACATAAAAATCATCATCATTATTAAAACCCTACTAATATCAACATATCAAAATAAATAATATTACCCTAATACTAAACCTACAATATCATCTCAACACTAAACATATAACATCATCTTAGTCTCAATTACACCAAATCCAAATATAATAACATCTAAACACTAATAATCATCACAAATGTTTATATAAACATATAAAATCAACTAAATACTACTAGAAATCACAAGTTAAACAAACAAACTAAAGTAATCAAAGGATTAAAATTAGAACAAAGATATTATACCTTCAACAATTAGGACAAACAAAACAACGCAAGAAGAAGGAGAGGACAAAGATCCGGCCGTGGTGGTGTCGGAATGGAGGTCGGAGTGGTGGTTGGCGGAGTAGGGTAGTGGTGGTGTCGGATTTATCAAATATGGAGGAGTATTGTTCGTTTTTTTAGAATTGGTAAAGTAAGAGAGATGGGCTGATTCGGGTTTTCAGCCTATAAATCCAATTGGGGACTGAAGGAGTAGTCGCCAATTTGGCGACTGAAAGTGGTCGGCAAATGGTCTATTCAGTCGCCAATTTGGCGACTGAAATTGGTCGCCCGTGTTTTTTTTAACAAAAATCAGATGAAGGCTTCAGTCGCCAAATTGGCGACTACTTTCAGTCGCCCGATTGTTTTTTCAGTCGCTAATTGGTCGACTATTGTAGTAAGTCGCCTTATTACAGTCGCCTGAAACCATAATTCTTGTAGTGATCAAGTAGCGTACCCCGGTGCCATCGAGACACACACCGTCCACCTACCGCGGTGCCATCAAATAGCACACCGCCATGTCCAGGGCACGTTGTAGACACCATGGACCCTACCGCAGCAGGTTACCCCCAGACCCAGGTCATAACCACGTTTAATGTTTCTTCCATGGTTGGACCATGAAGAGCGACCCCCCAGAGTCTATGGACCATGTTCCCACAACCGCTCCATATAAACAACCACACCTAACACCAATACAAATCATAACAATCAATTATCTAAACTCCAATCAACATGTCACAACCATATCACAATACACATCTAAGAATCAATCACATATACATCAACTAAGTAGGATTCACCACCTTTTAGAATTTTCTAGGAATCGTCCCCAAATAGCAATCCAATCACATGAAGTACCAACATTGGAATCGAAATACTAGCTCAACAAAGCACAATCATTAAGTAGAGAAGATTAATTGACGTTTCATCGAACACCTTGCCTACATTAACAATAGTAGGACAATCACTACAAAGTCTATCAATACTAGACTGATAAAATACTATGACCTCTCATATAAATAACATCATTTTTCCCAATTTCTAGGTCAAACAACATCAATACTATCAACTATATCAATTTCCTTAAATTATACTCTCACATCAATAATCAAACCCAAGATAACGAATAGTATCTATTCTAAACACTATAACGAATCTAATAACATAATCTTAACCTAATATTCAATATAAACATTAATCTCATACTAATTGCTAATTAAACAACCCAATAAGAAACCCTCAAAAGTTAGGGTTCATAAGACCTAGAAAAGGGTATATATGAACTTACAAGGTAAAAGGATGAAGGAGAAGGTGAAAAACCTCTTAATCAAAGCTTGAATCCCATTTAAATATGTGTAAGAGGGTTTTAAAGAGAAGTGAGCGGATTTGGAGAGAGAAGGAAGAAGATTGAATGAAATAAGAAAGGGTTTTGAAGGTTCTTAAACGCGTCGGACATAATGCACTCAGTCGAGTGCCAGACAACTCGGTCGAGTCAGACCACTCGATCAAGTAACAACCTAGTTCTCAGTAATGACCGGTTATCGTATAACAGTCATAGACTCATATCTCCCTCGTTGCTTGGTCAATTTGGGCGTGTGACCTAGCGTTGGAATCGTAAGAGAACAAGATATCACCTCCAATTGAAATCACATCATTATCATGTCTAGATCTCAAGTTTTGATAGTATTAAGATGACTCTTCTATAGACGGACATTATAACAACTCTACTAAGTCCAGTATAGATTATGCTCTGTCCACTTTATAGTCATACCTTACTCCTGAGTAGACTCATCAAATCTGAGAGTCCTCTCATGCATCCTAAAGTTCCTTTGCAGTCCCAAAATATTCGGGTACTACAGATTTTATCTATCATCTACAAATGACGACGTTATTAACCTTGGTGAAAGTGCCTTTTTTAGGTAACGGGTTGTGACGGATTAGCCGTCAAAAATATATGCATGTTACAACCCGTCACAAATAAAGTAGTCCATCACAATTTTGAAAATTGTGACGGATTTGTGCTCCGTCACAAATCACCCGTCAGAAACTGGGTGTTTTATTGTATGGATATTTGTTGAATATGGAAGAAAAAAGGGAACATTATACAAATGTATTAGTAATAGCTTTGGTGCCCGGCCCCGCCTGGGCTACCTTTATTTAACATGTAATTCTATATTAAATATAATTGCGCAAAGATATGTATAACTTAAAATTTACCATTTATAATATGATATATCTTAAAATTATGATGAGATGTAAAAATTATCAGAAAATTATGAGACACATCCACTACTTTTGCTGTTAATATTATTACTTTCTATGCATCACATGTTAACGTATTATTATTCTTAAATTTTTATATCCGTTGTTACTACTATTACTTTCACTACTCCCGTTGTCATTAATGTTATTTTCACTACTTCCGTCTTCATTAATGTTATTTTCACTACTCCCGCTTTTAATATTATTAATTCCACTATTTTGATTGTTGCGACTATTACTTTCACTGCATCCGCGATAATTATTGTTACCTTTACTAACCAAATAGTCAGGTATGTACTTCAGAATTGGGAAATACAAGGGCAGATAATATATTTAAGATAATAAAAACCTTTCCCTAGAGAGAGAAAAATTCCCCATCCTTTCCTTCATTTCAATGACCGCCAATTCGGCTGGTCTCCCACCGGAGGTCAACCCAAATGCCATACAATCCCCATCAGCCCCGTCCCTTGAGGCTGAGTTCCCTCAGTTGGTCAAGAACTTTAAGAGGAAGAAAATTCATCTCACAGAGTTCTTGGCCGATGGCGATTCCTTACCCCAGGAGTCAGAGAATCGTAATAGTGTCCAGACGACAGTCACCAGTCTGTCTTCCCAAGGTACGCCGCCAAGCGCATCACCCCCCTTGTTTAGAGATATGCTTCAGGGGACTTATACTGGAAACTCTGATGAAGATATCTCATGTCTGGAGGACCTCAATATCGATTCCGATGATGATATCATGTCAGATTCTGAGAATGAGGATGAAGCATGCCCTAAGATCCGTCTTACCAAAGATGAGAAGGCGAATCTTAGACGCCCATGGAGGCGTGCACTGATAATTAAGATGTTTGATAAGCAATTAGGATATATTTCGCTGATGCGTAAATTACAGAGTAAATGGTCTATCAAAGGTAAACTAATCCTGACTGATTTGGGATTCTCCTACTATGTGGCTCGCTTCTCATCTAAGCAATATTACGAGCATGTTATTACAGAGGGTCCGTGGATGATAGATGACCATTATTTGACAATACGTAAATGGATTCCTAACTTCGTCCCGACTGATGATAAGATCCAATTTCTTACTGCCTGGGTACGGATCCCAAATCTTCCCGTAGAGTATTTTAATGAATGTTTTCTAACAAAAATAGGCTCTAAAATTGGTACGGTGATTCGAGTAGATAAAAATACGGCTTATGCGGAAAGAGGATAGTTCACCAGAATGAGTGTTGAGGTGAATATCGATAGACCACTACTGTCAAAGTTCTGGATGAAAGGAAAAATCTATCATATCCAATATGAGGGTCTTCGTATGATTTGTTACAACTGTGGACGCGTAGGCCATCTGTCTGATAACTGTTCGTCCGGAAAAACAGCTGATAACGATGACGAGCCAGACGTTGGAGTTTTGGGAGATCACACTGCGAAGGCCCATTCATCATCTGTAGCGTTGAATACAGAGGTACCCACTGAAGAAAATTCCAATTTCGGAGAATGGATGCTAGTAAAAAAACCTCCTAGGAAACGATACCCTGTGATGGGTAATAAGGACAGCGGATCGATTTCTTGTTTGCCCCAGAATTCAGATACATTCAAGCTTGGTGCCAATCAAGACATGTTGGGTTCGAGGTTTGGTTCATTGTTGAACGAGGAACCCCAAACAGAGCCAGTGACGGTAACGTTTACCGCAGTCGACGACAACCACACTATTTCTACCGGAGACCTAAATCAGAACAGGGCTCCCGGAAATATCCCATCACACATTTTAGGAAATTTAAATAATTCCTTAAATCGCCCCTTGAATCGAGCCTCCAAATCTTCCCAGAAAAAACTCCTTCCTAAAAATTATCTTCCTTCCAATAATAAGAGTTTACAAGATATAACAAATTCTTATACTACTCCTAATATAAATAATCTTCCTAACAATAATAAAAATACTCACAGTAGCAATTTTTCCAGTAAGGCAACAAATACTCAAATTAGTTTCCAGAATATTTCAACTATTGGTACGCTTAATAATAGGAAAGAAAGTGTTGAGGAAAACAGAGTCCATAATTTAGTCAATAATCAGTCTAACCCAAACGCCATTAGCAGTGCCTCCTCGTCTCTTATAGTCAACCATTCAGAGCATAATACAAACGTGGATGAACCCAGTGAGCATGGCACGTTGCAGTTCCTACCGCGACCTCCTCCTTCCCCAGTCGAGATTCCTGCCATCAGATCCTCAATTTGCAATGATCCCACCTTCGAGGAAGCTCATGATGCATCCAGGGAAGGAGGTACATGTTCCCTTCTTGAGGATAATGATTCAGGAAAGCCCATTAATGGATATAAAAATATCCCGCCTCGGCAAGAATCTACCGGTACCATTCGTGGAGGTATCGATTCCATGGAGTATTAACCAGAGCCTGTCTATGGTAAGTAGAGCTTATCTATCATTCTTAAAATATCTTCCTGATCATATGTCGGACAGAATACCGAATTTTTGTAGAGACCTGCCACCCCTCACCTGTTTGGTGCGGAATATCCAAGGGACGGGAAGTAAGGAGAAGGTTAATGCTCTTAAAGAAATCATTAAAACTTATAAGCCGTCGGTAATAGCCCTCCTTGAAACTCATATGGGGGGTGATCATGCTGAAAAGATAAAAAGGATAATTGGTTATAATGGTCGTACTAGAGTCGATGCTGTAGGGTTCAGCGGGGGTATTTGGGTCTATTGGCGAGACGATGTCGTCTCACTCCAGATAGTTGAGGAGCATTCTCAGTTTATCACTCTTGAAGTATCCCGTATAGGAGCTACACCCTGGTTCTTCTCGGCCATATATGCTAGCCCTGATCCGATGAATAGAAGAGCACTATGGCAGGAGCTAGAATCGTATGCCCAGAATAATAACATCCCTTGGATGCTTGCCGGAGATTTTAATGAAACCCGCTCGTTAAGTGAGAGGCATGGCGGCAACGCATCTATGGCAAGGAGGTGTGAGATGTTCGATAACTGGATCGAGAATTGCAATCTTATGGAGCTTGATTTTACGGGTCCGGCGCATACTTGGTCTCGAGGTTCTTCTCTGGCAACTCGGCAAAGCGGAAGATTGGATAGAGCTTTATGTAATACAGATTGGGGAACATTGTTTGAGAATGCTATGGTGAAACACCTTCCTGCTTATCAATCGGATCACTCACCGTTAATTATATCCCCAAATGGGTTCACTCCCCTTAATTCGGTTCTTAAACCGTTCAAATTTCAGGCGGCTTGGCTAACTCATGAAAAATTCAGTGAGTTTGTTGATTCTAATTGGCCCCGGAGTGGTCCATTCCCCAACCGTCTCCAAACTCTGTCCGATAAGCTGCAGACTTGGAATTCAGAAGTGTTTGGAAATATATTTCGCAGGAAAAAGAAACTACTTGCTCGCATCGAAGGATGTCAGGCCAAACTTTCCGTAACTCGGGATAGTGGCCTAATTAAATTAGAAGCTAAGCTGAGAAGGGAATTGGATGAGGTCCTAGAGCAAGAGGAAATACTTTGGTACCAGAAATCAAGAGTGGATTTTATCAAGGATGGAGATCGCAATACTGCGTTTTTCCGTATTAGCACGCTCGTTCGAAGATGGCAGAATAAAATAAGTTCTTTAAAAACTAGTGATGGCTCGTGGGTGGAAGACGGAGAAGCTCTAAAAAGACACGTTGTTGATTATTTCCAAGTCCTCTATACGGAGGAGGATGAGGATGGAGGAAATAATACAAATGTCCCATATGATTTATTCCAGGAATTCAGTAGCAAAGAATGGAATTGGTTAACCAGACCGTATAGCCAAGCCGAAGTCGAGAAGGTAATCCTCAATATGCCATCCCTTAAAGCTCCCGGTCCCGATGGTTATCAAGCTTTATTCTATCATAAACAATGGAGTGTAATAGAGAAGTCGTTTTGTGACATGGTCATCAATGCTCTCGAATGTAAGGGCTTCCCGACCGGTTTAAACAAAACTCACATAGTGTTAATTCCTAAGACTCCCGCCCATGAGACGGTTTCCCAGTTTCGGCCAATTAGTCTTTGTAACGTAGCCTATAAGGCTATTAGCAAGGTTCTGGCTAATAGAATAAAGAAGGTACTCCCTCGTCTTATTTCAGAATCGCAGAGTGGATTCGTACCGGGAAGGCAAATTACAGACAACATAGCGATCTTCCAGGAAGCTATTCACTCTATGAGGTTTAAAAAGGGAAAAAAAGCATATATGGCGATAAAAATAGATTTGGAGAAGGCTTATGACCGTCTCAGATCGAGCTTTATACACTCTACTTTGCAAGATATGTGTTTTCCCACGCTTATTATTGATGCCGTAATGGAGTGTGTAACTACTACTCGGATGCGGATTCTTTGGAACGGGGAGCACACGGATCAATTTATACCGTCACGTGGAGTACGTCAAGGTGATCCTTTATCTTCATATTTATTTGTGATGTGTCTAGAGAAATTACATCAATGTATTGAAACGGAAATCCGTTTGGGGAAATGGCAGCCATTTAAATTATGTAAAGATGGTCCGGGTTTATCTAATTTATTTTTTGCGGACGATATGGTCCTATTCGGGGAAGCAAGTAGTGAACAAGCAGCCATTATCAAATCCGTCCTAGACAATTTTTGCAAGGCATCGGGTGAGAAAGTGAGTTTATCCAAGTCTCGGGTTTTCTTTTCCAATAACAGTTATCAAGAAACTAGGGATAATATTAGCACGGTTCTGGGCATTAGTGAGACAGAAGACCTAGGCACGTATCTTGGAATGCCTACTATTAATGGGAGGGTTACCAAGAGTACGTTCGCTCATCTTGAAGAAAAAGTTAATAGAAGACTTATGGGTTGGTCGACTAAGAGGTTGTCTCTTGCGGGGAGGGCTACTCTAACTCAATCCGTATTATCTACCATTTCGAATTACAGCATGCAGTCGGTGAAGCTTCCTCGATCAGTTTGTGATGCGCTGGACAGGAAAGCTAGGCGTTTCTTATGGGGTGGAGATGAAAACAAAAAATCTGTACATCTCATTTCGTGGGAAGTTGTCCAACGGAAGAAAATTGAAGGAGGTCTGGGCCTGGTTTCAGCTAGAGACGCTAATGCAGCCTTTCTTACTAAATTGGGGTGGCGACTTCTGGCTGAACCACATAGCCTGTGGTCTCGAATAATACGGTTCAAGTACTGTAAGGGAAGATGCGATTTGGATATGTTCCAACCGAAACAACGAATGTCGAATTTGTGGGCTGGCATTACGTCCCAAGCTAAGACCATCATTAATGGGTCGTCTATAGTTATTGGGAATGGTCGTAACACTCTGTTTTGGGATCACCCATGGGTAGACGGTCACTGTCTATCGGATAATGTCATAGCACCAATCCCACATAATATTCTAGGGGCAACCGTCAGTGAAATGTGGAGTGAGACTTCCGGATGGAAATGGGATTTATTTTCTAACTTCCTTCCTCAGCTTGACCTTCAGCGGATTGCTTCTATTTTACCTTTCCCGGACCCGGATCTTGAGGATTCCTTATACTGGAAAGGTACGTCTTCAGGTAATTTCTCGATTAAGTCTGCATTGGGTTTCTTACGGAGTCCGGATGTAAACTTGGACCCGGAGGTCCCAATTTGGCGTGTAATTTGGCGCCTCCCGGTCCAGCAAAGGATCAGAATGTTTCTTTGGTTAGCTGCTCATGGTCGGCTTATGATAAATGTTAACCGAGTAAGACGAAATATGAGCGATGATCCCTACTGTCCGAGGTGTGGTCTAGAGGAGGAGACGACGGATCATCTTCTCCGTTCATGCCCGGGTTCTCGACATATTTGGGATAGTATTGCGGATTTCATCCCATCAGGTGCATTCAAGCCGTCCCCACTTTCCTCTTGGATGGCCAATAATGCGAGTAATAATATTGATAACGGAACGGGACAGTGGCCAACGCTGTTTGCTATAACATGTTGGTGGATTTGGAGGTGGCGTAATAACCTCGTTTTCGGTCGACATAATGAAATCCCGATTGATACTCGTCGGTTCATCTTGAACCAGCTTGATGTCACGAAACGGGCTCTAGACAAATTTGCTTTATTTACCCTCCCACCAGCCATTGCATCTAAGGAAGTTTATATAAGGTGGGCTCCCCCTCCACATGGTTGGGTTTTACTCAATACCGACGGCGCAACTAAAGGAAACCCAGGGCCAGCCGGGTGCGGAGGGTTATTCAGGGACGAGACAGGAAATTTCCTTTCAGCGTTCTTCCTTTCCGGAGGGGTTTGCTCATCTATGAAAGCCGAGATGAGAGCTTTGCTTGTCGGGTTGGAACTTGCTAAAGAACAGGGTTTTACAAGACTGTTAATTCACATGGACAATAAGTCCTGCATCCAGTTAGTTATGGAAGATCAACTGATGAGCAATAGTCTCAAATATTTGGTTCATAAATGCAAGGAAGTAATAAACAATACGCATTGGATGGTGAAATTAGAACATGTTTACAGAGAAGCAAACAGAGCAAGTGATTGGCTAGCTAACCAAGGAGTGCACTCAAGTACGACCGTAACAAGACTGGACTACCCGCCGGTGGGTCTTAGATCTATTATTCAAGAAGATATTTTTGGGGTAGCTTTGCCCCGAGTTATAGCTGCTTAGTCTACGGGTTATCCCTCTTATTCTACCAAAAAAAAAAACTAACCAAATAGTCATACATGAGAATGTTGCTATAATTATTTTAAATAAATATTGAATATTAGATTATAATCATTTAATCACTAATTATAATACAAATTTAGACACAAATCACCCCTTAGAAATCGCTGTGTTTTATTGTATGCATGATTGTCAAATATGGAAGAAAAAAAAGTGAACGTTGTACATATGAGTACATATATATTACTTAGTATATATTGTTTTAACTCAAAACTTACAATGGTTGACTATCTTTTTATTTACATTCTTAATAAAGTTTCATATAAAGATAATAGTTAATTAATGCCATAGTAAAATCATAAATTACTTGTATATATAATTGAATATGAGCTATTTGCTTAGAGCGTTATATATTTAACCTAGTTTTAATGATTACAGTATTTGAGGAAGACTACTGTGATATACGAAATAATGTTGCCCATTTAGAGTTTTATTAACACATAAAAGTACGTATTATATCCTTAAAAAAAGCACGTATTATAAATTTAAAACTTTATATGCTAATACCTTCACAATTTAAAAAATATACATGCATGAATAATAGAAAATTAAAAACTTGTAATAGTACACTCGTTTCTATTAACACTATTTGATACATGAGGGCCATGGATATATGTTCAAAATGCAAGTTTAAAGTCACTCCTGACAATTCAGTTGCGTTCCCTTGAATTTAAAGCTAAATATCTCAGAATATATAGCTAGTTTTGAAGTGATTTTACTTTGAGATGAAAGTACATGATGTTAGCTTTCCAACAAGTGGTCACATGCTTTATTTGGATAAGTAACGAAGGAGATATGATTGTTTCAAGTTGAGTTGTCCAGGGTTTACGCGGGTGACACAATTGACGAATTACCATCTACATGTATGCTAGATGAAAGCTTGGTTTGAATACTTCTCAAGTTTACTTTCCTAAAGAGAGTCTTGTCTGATGTTATTTTTCTAGTTTCTAGTTTTCTAATTTAAATAAAGTAGTTTGGTGATCTTATTTCTTAATATGAAATAAGGTAGCGTTCACATTATTTCCTAATTACTAGCTAGTTAGTTTAAGGAAAGTAGTAATAGTATAAATACCAAGCTATGTAATCACAATTATTCACACAATTTGAGAGTTTAATATAAGAGTTTCTTGTTTATTCTTATTGCTTGCGAGTTTTATGTTTGTTAGTTCGTTCTTACGAGAGTGAATTAATCCATATTATTCCTTGCGAAGTTGAGTATTATTCGTGGCTAGGTCGAATTCCCTGCGAGGGAGGAGAGTTAGAGCACGTCATATCCGAATTATTCGAGTTGTCCTGCGAGATTACTTTTCTAATTCAAATTTTAGTTGTTAATCTTGCAAGATTCCACAACTAATTCATATCTTTTTTATATTGTTCTTATTCCGCTGCAACAGTATCTCTGAACAAGTAAAATAATGGGTATATTTTATATCACTATTGAAGTTGCAACTGTGAAAAATATAATTTTGTTCATCATGCAAATACCTTAATTAGCAATATTGTATTTCTCTAAATAATTTACTCAGTATTTATTTATTTATTTCAGATGCTTATTTAAATTATTCCTCTAATTATAACAAATTTAAAATTATAGTAGTTGTTTCACTTTTACTGAATTCTTTAATATGGCATGAAATAGTTTATAAGCTTTTGATTCTATAATATGCTCCCTCCCATCCAAACCAAAGGTTACATGGGAGGGAGCATAAGTTTTAAGAAAACATAGAAAAAGAAAGGGTAGTATTGAATGGAATTAGGACCCCTTGAGTTTTAATGTTAGTTGGGTGGGTGGGGTAATGTCATATTGTGTAAATATATAGGGTAAATGAGGAGTAGTTAATCTTATTTGTTACCCATAAAAGAATGGGTAGTTTAGTTTGGATGGTTTAAATAAGGTAAGTGTAACATTTGATTTGGAAGTGAGGGAGTACGAAGTAATACAAACACACACATACAGACATTAACCATTTGAGAACCTCCTTTCCCTTGAAAACCGTGAGAACCAAACAATGTAGTACTTTTAACTTATATGAAATTGTAATTTATGTGAAGTTAATGTTTATGAGACTTTCATTTCTTTCTATATTGAGCCAAAGAACCCATTCAAATAATAGAAGTTTTAAACTCGTGCAAGAAATGGACTGGTCGTATTATCATAATAACATGCATTATCATTGGATACATAATCTAAATAATTTAAACGTGACTCGTATATAATGAAAAAGATACTCATTTATCAAGATTACACATATGGCCATATGGGTGACCATTTACATTTAACTTCCGTTATACGTAATATGTTTATTAGTGTGTGCATTAGGTCGGTCCCCTTGTTCCATGTTACAATACGATCCAAAGAATGTTATTCAGCTAAAAGCCTAAAAGCGTAATTACATATATACTCTGTAGTTTATATATAATATTATTAATCATTTGGGTTTGTTGTACTAACTTCAACCAAACACATCTGATTTTTATTATCTTCGATTTTTGTCCTTCATTAATTTTCCGTTTTATATATACATTTTTAATATTTTGGCGTCTTAAGATTAATACAAATTTTTATTTTTTTTTAATTTTGTAATTTAAGACTTTGAAGTTGTTTTTATTTAGAGGTGGGTGATTATTTATACTTTTCCAATCAAAATTTACATGTTCCTAATGTATTTGTAATATTTTAGCAAATTATCATTTTCATGTATAATTTGATTATATGTAGTTTGATTAGTTGAAGAAAATAGGATATAGAGTAATTAATTAATGAAGGTAAGAGTGATAGTAAATTAAACATGTATGAAGAACATGTGAGTCCTACTTAAATAAACAAAATTCATGCCTTCAAAATCAAGGACAAGTAGGAAGTCAAGAAATAACTTGGGTAAGAAATTTGAGTATTCTCCGAAACTATAAATTTGCCGATAATTTCAACTTTTAATAAGAACATTTGAAAGTAATTTAATAACTAATATTAAACTCTGTAATCGCTTGAAATAATCCTCCTTTATATATATACTATATATATTGTCAATATTGGTTAATCATATTTTGTTGATCTTGCAATACGACAATCTTACTTAAATACACTAATTATGAAATTTACATACATGGATAGAATGGACAAAAGAAACGCATAAACATATGGGTGAAAATAGAGGCATCAAAGTATATTGTTTCCTTGTATTAATACTTGCAATAGGTCTTGTTTGCGACGGATCGGATCTTGCGACGGGTATTTTGTGAGAGGAAATGGGTAGAGGGGACAAGGTGGGCACCCCCCATGTGCTTCTCCACTCACCCTTGATGAGTATTTTGTGAGAGAATATGGTATCCGTCTTAAGCTTGCGACGGATAGTGTCCGTCACAAATGAGAATTTGTGTAATACTTGTAGTTTTCTTGCACCATGCGGACCACTTGCTAGTTGCTAATATTATTTCGGAGTGAACAGAATGATTGATGCCTCACCATGATTGAAGATAATATATCTAAGAGAAGGTCAGCAAATGCTATTGTTCATGACTCAAATTTGTGCATCACACCGATATATCTAATTTAATATCAAAATGAGTCAAATATTGTCCTAATAGTACACTAAGATAGTAATGACCGTAAAACTAAGTATATGCTTTAGACTTCTTTTTACAACTTTGATAGACATACGATTTTGTAAGAGTTTATCTTCAATACTATTAGTTCGCACAAAATTCATTTCATACGTGATCTCATTTAGTAAAAATGCCACTTTCTAACAATAAACCTGTGATACTTTTTATCGAGAAGTGTTCACATTTTATTATAAAATGTTCATATTTTACCCATCTTAACCTAAACAAATATCAGTCCTTGGAAATGAGACTTGAAGATTATCCCAGTAGCAATGAAAATTAATTGCTAACTAGTTTTAAACCCGTGCAAATTTGCACGAGATTAAATATTTAACACAAAATTGTACGGAATACATAATTATTATTTAAAATATTAATCATTATCATCGAGTGTAAGTCAAGTTAATTACATAATTTATAAACATTTTTAAAAAATTGAGAGATCCGAAATTTGCCACCATTAATATAGTAAAATAAAATAATGCTATTTATTATAAGTAATAATAAATAAATTATACGGGATGACAAAATATTTTTTTTATTCATTATGTTAATGATCAATAAATTACACAAAATAATATAATTTTCATCGTACAGAGTATTCGTTAGCATATATAGTAAACTATGACTAATTAATTATCCCTTTAAAAATTCAAAATCAAAACTTTTTAATTATGTAATTAGCTATTTCACACACTTATAATTTTTAATATACCGCGTTACGTAAAGGCTTATTGTGAGGTCTCTCACATTAACCCAACTCACACCTCATATGACATGAAACATATTTTATCTCATTCGTATTACCCGAGTCGCGACGACATTTATATAATCATTTGTAATACAAACACACTATAATCCTTTGTTTTTGGTAAGAAGACTATGTGGATTTGTATAGTTATGGTTTTGTATAGTTTATATAGCTTATTATATGCGCTTATGGAGTTGATAAAATTGTAGATATCTAAAAATTATTAGCTAGAGATTTAGAAATAAAACCTCCTAAAATCAAGAGCACCACTTTTGAAACTTTGAAAAAGTTCCAATTAATTAGTTTAGTTTGGAGAGAGATTAATTAAATCATTAGGAAAAAGGTGTGGGTCCTACTTGCAAAAAAGTTGAAAAAAAGTGAATTTTTTTCAACCAATAAGAGCCCTCTAAATGGTTGTGCTTTAGTATATAGTAGATTACAATCATTTAAAAAACGTTAAATAAGTCACTATAATTTTTTTTTTATCAAAGTCACTATGATTTTTTTATCAAGGATCCTTACTTTCTACCTCAACTATCAATATACATGGAATTTAATGGAGCAATCAGGTATACAACCATATCAAAGTTAGAAAACAATGCCTGTACATGAATGATTGAATGAATGCTTGTTGTTGTATCTACTCTATCTTACTTTTCCTTTTCTTTTCTTTTTTTAAACATAACCATTTAGCGTTTAATTTTTCTCCAAATTTAAGTAGTTTATTTTAAATACTGATAGAAAAGTTAAATAAAGTTAATAATTTGAAAACAATAAGCTTACAAATATTAAAAAATAATTATCTAATTCTAGTAGGAAAATTGTAAAAAGTTATTTATTTCTTTAATTTTGAATTATTTCCTACCCTCTCCGTTTCGGTCAATTGCTGTCCTTTAATTTTTCGTTCAAAGACAAAGGAAAGAGTGAGGTACCATTTTGGTTCCACTTAGTAGATAACAAGTCCTATTGCGTGATCAAATTACTCATATAAAACATTCCTGATATAGAAAGGACAACAATTCACCGAGACACTCTAAAAATAGGACCACAATTAACCTTTACGGAGGGAGTACTTCTAATAGAAAAATCATAAATAATTAATTTTAAATTTTATTTTCGGTGTTTTAAAAAAGTTGGTGCCTAACTCGCTCGAAAAAACGTTAAATATATATACACAAATTCTTGTTTACAACCGTCGCATATGCGACGAGTTAAGTGTAACCATTTTTTGATAAATAGTGATCATTTATTAATAAACAGTAACCATCTTTTATTACTTGAAAATGACATTTATTATCAAGGTAGTCACTATTTAACAAAAAGTGGTCACATTTTGCAAAAAAGTGGGGAATGAGCCCGTCGCATAGAAGAGTTACTAATATATATATTGATTGATTAGAAAAGACTTTAATTTTTAGATAAAATATCATGTAAACTTTACCATTATCAAAAGTGTATAGGTATAAATTTACAAATTCTCATTTTAGACGTCCCATTTGCCCCACTTACTTTCTTTTCTTTTGAGGGAGCTTGACCCGTCTAAATCATTTAGACGGATTGTCCCGTTTTAAGCTAGACATGCTGATATTAATTAGGGTGAAGTTGTACGGGTAGATTATTGGACTATTAAAAGTCTTTCCCATAAGGTCAGTTCACAGTAGAATGAGTAGCCCATTTAATTTTGTCAAGAAGCGTTTGTTGGTTTGTATTGCCGATGTGGTACTGGAAATAGTCAGTAATCAAAATTGAGGTAAGTAGGGGACCAAAAATGGGGTGTCGATGTCTTTCCTGCCTGTACTAGATGACTCTTGGACCTAAACTAAGGCGCAACAACATGGCCACAACTTCTGATCAATATCTGCATATCTTTTCTCATCTCTTCTTTCTGATTCACCGCTTCTCCAATGCTTTCTTGCAATCTAGGTCACCCGGCCTCGTGACGTGATCGAAATGCTAGGTGTAAGGTGTCGTGGTATTTATAAGTATCGTTGTTTTTACAACCAAGGCCGTCGTATATGAGAAGTATGTTTCATATGTTAAACTTGAGAGCTTGAGACACTTATTAGGGATTTCTAATTAAACCGGACTTTCAACTAGGAATGAGGATCTCGCCATAGTCGTCAAAGATAGTTTTCCCTAAAAAAATGTTAGGGTCTCCTTTTCTTTGAAACGGTGTACCTCTAAACAGTCTAGTAGACTCTTACGCGTCCTCATCTTAAGGTGTCTATAGGGCTTTTACAAGTTGTGCATCCAAGAAGAAAAAGTCATGACCTGGGTTCGAATTTCGTCAGCACTAAAATTGTCCTTGTGGCTACCTCTACACCAAATAAAAAGGGGGAAAGTTAAAAACTATAATATGTGATATTTTTAATTTCAAAGTAGAGTTTTATAAGGGAATTAAGAGCATTGTGTAAGTGTTTCACTAAGGAAAAAGGCTAGAGGTCTTGAGCATGCATATGATGCAAATTTACCATTAGGTAATTCGTGAATTCGATAAAATATTCACCATTTTTTTTTATATTTGAAATCAAATTGAAGAGCATGTAACTACTAGATTATAAGTAGAAATATCGACTTCTTCCAAAGTTACTTTTCATGAATTCATTTCCAAAATACATCCCCCCGCGTCCCTATTAATTGATCAACGTCCTTTTTTAAGGTGTATCAGTGAATTGCTATCTATTTTTTTGGTAACTTAATCAAGTGGGCAAGAGGTCATGTCAAGTGCAAATGGTGGACATGTGAGCTAAGTCTTTAAATTATCATCATTTCTCTCTCTTTTTTGTCATTCACTTGATCTTTGTGTCGAAACTAATAGATAATAACAAATAACCGGGATATAGAGAGTATTAAATTTAGTCTACCATGTGAATAGATCTGACAAATGGTGGGGCAGTCGGGTTAGGTTCGAGTCGGGTCGAATTGGGTCTCCATTGATTTCGGGTTAATTTGGCTTGGGTCGGTCTCTTTATGATTCAAGTTGTTTCGGGTTTGTTGGTAGGGTGTGTTTTGAGTCAACCAGGTCGGCTTATTTCGGGCCGGGTCATTTTCAGGTCAATGAATAAAAGAGAAAAAGCCATTTTAGGTCTTTTCGGTTCAGTTAGAGTTATGTTTGGTCGGGTCATTGTCGGGTTTAGAGGTTTTGGATCGGTCATTTTCGAGTCGGGTCTGTTACGGGTCACGAAATTTTGGGGCATGTTCGGGTCGGGTCGGGTCAATTCGGGTTTCGGGTTACATTCGAGTGTCGCGATTCGGGCCAACTTCGGGTCTCGGGTCAGTCTTTTCAGGTTGGGTCAATCGAATCGGGTTCCTTTTGCCAAGTCTACCTGTGAAATAACACTAATCTTAAGGGTTATTATCTACCTTCTCCCTCCAACCTTCTGTCCATCTTCTCTCTTTGCCATTTCACAATAATTTAAACTAATATATATCATGCGCGGTTGGATGACAAATGTTGACGCAATATTTTAACCGACGGTGACAGGAGGAGGTAGATAGTATTCATCATCTTTATGTAGCATTGCCGGAGACATGCCCATTTTCCGGGATCCAGCAACATCGGAAATGAATATTTGTTTGGTGTATTTTGTGCAAGCCATACTTAGATAAAATTAGAATAAAGCTATGTTCTTTTGTATTAAAATTGTCTGTATTGAACTGAACTGAATTGAATTTAATAAATCTGAACTAAACTGAAATAAAAACATAATAATGTTGAGATGAATTGAACTAAATTGAACAAATGTAACTGAACTTATAAAAACTGAAATTTAAGTCCAAAAGAATAAGACATGGATATATATATATCTCTCTTATAAAACTTGATAATAATACGGAGAATTTTTATTTAGAAGGCCCGAAGAAATTTCTAGATCCGTTCTTTTCATATACTCTATTGGATTATTATGATCCAAAATACTTATCTAAAAGTTAAGTTAAGTTAGTTTCCTAATTCTAAGGTTGTATGGAAGAACTACTTGATAATTACAAGACCATCTCCAAAAAGAGTTCG
>JAIUZE010032220.1:0-13012 GCA_022085475.1 Heliosperma pusillum | reverse complement strand
AAACAACCAGGTAATCTTCCTTCTCAAGGACACCCTCCACATGAACAAGCCAATGCTATCACCTTGAGGAGTGTAACCCATTACAAAGGCGCTGAAATGATATGGGATGAAACCAATGAAAGCTTGGAAGTTGCTGGTCAAAGTTCGAACAACAGCGAAAAGGGGGTTGAAAATAAGGTTGCTCGATCGAGCAGCACCCCTTTGCTCGATCGAGCAACCCTGGAAAAAGTCAAAAATTTTGCTCGGGATGTTTCTGAAAGTTACTGTTTTGAAAAACTCTATCGAGCAAGCCCTCTACTCGATCGAGCAACCCTTGATCAGGATGAAAAGTCTTCTAATTCATCTTCCAAAGCCAAAGAAGCCGAGCCAATTGCCATTGCACTTCCCTTTCCGCACCGCCAACATAAATCCAAGCTTGATAAACAATTTGGGAGGTTTATGGAAGTGGTCAAGAATTTGCAAGTGAGTGTCCCTTTTACAAGTTGATCACTCAAGTGCCGGCTTATGCAAAGTTTATGAAGGATATATTGACAAGGAAGCGGTTCTTAAAATAAAGTGTAGACGGTTGCATTTACTGAGGAATGCAGTGCTGTGTTGCAATCCAGATCACCGCCTAAGCTAAAGGATCCAGGGAGTTTTTCTATTCTTTGTAATATCGGTTGCTTAGCTATAGATAAAGCTCTTTGTGATCTAGGTGCTAGTGTTAGTGTTATGCCATTTTCTATATGCAAAAAGTTAAATATGGGTCAACTTACTGTTACAACCATGACCTTATAAATGACCGACCGTTCTATTAAACACCCTTTGGGGATTTTAGAAGACGTACCGGTTAGAGTAGGGAAGTTTTTCATACCAGTTGACTTTAATGTCTTAGATATGGCTGAGGACACCCAAATTCCTATCATCTTGGGACGACCATTCCTCCATACTGCGGGGGCGGTTATAGATGTTAAGAATGGGAGACTTACACTAGCAGTGGGGGATGACACAATCTCTTTCAATTTAGATAATGCAATGAAACACCCAATGCTAGAAGAGACATGTCATAGGGTCGATATTGTGGATTTGAATGTTGATGATTGTCTCTCTTTATGCTTGAATAGGGATCCTCTGAAGATCGCCTTATTTCCATCACTGCTGAAGCTGGAAGCTCATGGAGTAAGGAAGCGGTTGAGATGGACAAACTGCTAAAAGGAGACGAATGCAAGTTCCAAAGGGTGTATAGCTTAGGTAACCCCCATACGGTTACCGAGATCCCCATTCATCCTGACTGATGAGCAGTAGTGACAACTGGTCATTACGCCCCCATTTTGCAGCTGGTTTGGGGAGGCTATGTCTATACAGCTGGTACTATCTATCCTTATACTTTCTTCTATTGTATTTTCTTTTAGTTATCTCTCATTCCCCTTTGTTAGTTGTGTCCTTTAGGTTGCTGATGTTGGTTGTTGTGTGATTGCTGTGCTGTTAGCGTCACACTGAGAACACTGTGACATTTAGGTTTGGGAAAGAGTCTTTATTTATGTTGTGTGTTTATTTCCATTGTGTGAAAGAAAAAACGAAAAAAAATCATAAAAATTGAAAAATTTACAAAATCCAAAAACATGTTTTTTATTTTATTAGGTCGAGTCTTGGTGAAGTTGAATAACAATGATGATAATTTGCATTGTTTTTGCATTTGAATCCCAAATAAGTTATCCATGTACATTGTTTTGACTTACTACTTTTGAAAACAAACCTCATAGTACAAGTCTTGACCGTTTTTGACATACCTTATGCTAATTAGATTTGGCCATTTTGTTGGTAAATCACTTAAAATTCTGAGGTCTATAGAGCTTCCTAGCCCAGGAACATCAATAAACTGGTCTCATTGTTTTTAGGCTTGAGTGTGGTACTCCTTGTGGAATATGTAACATCAAAGACTTGATTTTATACCCTTATTATTGAGTTCTTTATGGTTAGCCAATTTGAGCCTTTTGTAGCCTGTTTCATAACCTATCTAATAGCTACATTCCTAGAATTTGCCTACCTTATCGGGACAGTCGCAGTTGCATGTTTTTCTTATCTACTTGTCTACTATGGTTGGGTCGGGATTTAAAAAAGAATATCAAATGGGTGTAGCAAGAATGTTGACAATTGTGTCATTTATTCCCTTTGTTGAAAAATGTTGAGAAGCAAAAGAAGAAAGAAAAAAAAAGATTTGAAAAGAAAACGAAAAAAAGAAAAAAAAAAAAGAAAAGAAAGAAAAGAAAAAGAGGAAAAAGAAAAAAATGTTGCTTCATTGAATTTTTCAAGGGAAAATGAAAGGGATTATACTAGAGTCTAATGCATTGTTCAGAGAGCAATATCGATCTCTCTCTTGCGTTGTCAAAATTTAAGATGATTTCTCTAGTTGGTGTTGGTTTGTGCTAGTCTTGTAGATTTGTTTTGGTAAGTGTCGCTGCGACTACCGGTCTTAGCCCCTCATTCCCATACGTGCCTTGGCACAATCCACTTCTATACCTTCACCCATTAGCCTCCCTTTTAGTCCTGATTCATGTGCTTTTTAGCGAATGCGTATTTGTTGGGGAAATTACTATCACATTAGAATGCATGCATGTTTCATAAGTTGAGTGAGTGTTTCTATTTATTTCTATCTTCACAAAACTCACCTTTACATAAACTTATGAGTGCTTGAGTGAATCCGCGAGAATCCGACAAATTGAGCCTTGCAAGATTGAAAGGTATTTCGTTTTGTCTATACTACGGCATCATGTAAAATCTTGGAATATGAGCTGCGTTTTCTACTTTCCCGTGCCTTTAAATTTGTTTTATTGGTACAACTTGGTCATTACTTTGTTATAGATATGGATAGCTTGGGATTTGTATGTGCATTGACATTAGCTTTGAGTTTTTCAATCACCATATGTATGTTTGTCCTTGTATAGTGTCGAGTGCTTTGCTTAGGGACAAGCAAAGGATTGATTTGGGGGAGTTTGATGATCGTTATTTATATACATATTTTATACTTCCCTTAGTTACATTTAACTCGATTTACCGTCTTTCCTTGCTTGTTTCTATGCTATTTTAGCTAGAATATCAATTCTTCCGCTTCTGTTATGTTTTAATGCAGATTGGATGCATTTGGAGCTTTTTGAGTTGATATGGATCATGGGGGAGTCGGATCGTAGAAGGTTAGGCACGGGAATCGAGAAAGAAAAGAGAAGAAATGAAGAAAATCGAAGAAACGAGCCTAAATGAAGGATGCTCGATCGAGCAGAAGGCTTTGCTCGACCGAGTCGTGGTCATGGCTGCTCGATCGAGCAGAAGTCCCTTGCTCGATCGAGCAACCTAGCTTTTGACGGCTTTTTCGTATTTTCCTAAACTAGTTAACCTTATTTATTAGATTTGTATTATAAAAGGAAAGCTCGTCTTTTACAATTAGCTATGCTTTTATGCTTGAATATTAGAAAACCTAATTTAGTTTGCTTTGCCTCTGGATTTTATTATCAAGACGATTGTCTTTAGTTCAAGCTTGTAATCAGTATTCTTCAATCTTCCTTTGTTATTCAGTTAATTACCTTCTTGTTCTTTAATTATTCTTTGTTATTCCTTTCATTGTTGTTAATCATGTTTACTTTAATTATTCTTTGTTATTCCTTTCATTGTTATTAATCATGTTTACTTTAATTATTATTGATGTTATTTATATTGTTATGAGTAGCTAATTTTCTTTCTAGGGCTGAAAGGGGATCTAGGATTGTTAGATGGGTAGATTAATTAATTGAATTGCAATTGCATGGTTATTGTTTGATTATCGTTTTAATTCTAGTTGTTTGATTACTGGCCAGGATTAATTAACTAGTCTTGCGAATTAGGATTAACACCGACCGGGTTAAGACTAAGATAGGCTACGATAATTGAATAAAACTCGTTTAATGATAGCGATCGCATGTTAAATTGTAGATCTAAAGGTCATAATTGAATCGACCGATCATGTGACCTTAGATAACTTTATTGCATGATAGTTGACTACATCCTTACCCCTGAACAATAATCCTAGTGAACCTGAGACCCTAGACTTTTAATCTTACTCTTTTCAACCTTTTATTATTAGTTGTTATTGTTTATTATTAGTTGTTTGCTATTGTTTGCTATTAGTTATTTGATCAGGCCTGTCGCAAGCCCGATGCAAAGATAAATTACCCAGACTAGGCTAATAACAAATTAATGTAATTAGGGAAGTTGGGGTCGATCCTCAGGGAGATGGTGTTTCCTATGGATTGTGAATCGTCTCACAATTGAGTTATATCTAAAGATTTTCTGGGTTTTGGAATTTGTGATGTCTAAACTAATAAAGAACATAAATAAAAACAAAACAATTTGAAATGGAAACGATAAAGCAGATAATAAATTAACAATAATGAGAAGCATCTAGGGAAATAGGTTCACACATGTAGATTGATATATTGATGAAATTGGATTTAGGATATGCAAATAATTCATTGAGCGTTCGTAAGAATGGTGTGTTCATTACAATCATAGATCAGATGGTCTAGCAGGCTTTTAGTGCGATTTACTAGGTCTTAATCCACTATGTCACGCTTTGTCTATTCAATTCTTGTATATCTACCTTGGAAAAGAATTCTATACTAGTCAAAGAATGTGATCAAGAATCGTCAACTATTGTTAAAGTCCAAACATGCATAGACACAATGTTTTAGAAGTACAATTTCCTTTATCCTATTATCATATTTTAATCAATCTAACATGGCTACCGTACACCCTAGAAAGGTGACTACTCACTCATGGTTATGTTGATATTAACAATGAAAGTTAAGATAAGCATATTTAGTTGATTTCGACAATAATTTAGACTCTCTATGTGGCGATAATAACGACGCTATACGACAATCTAAGCAATGAAACTATGATTATAACAACATGAAAATGAATCTAATAAAATAGAAAATGACAATCAAATGGAAAGCAATAAAGAATAATAGGCAAAGGATAAATTAGGAATACCTAGGTGACGATCAACGATGAAAGCGATAACAATAATAGAAATCCCTCGCATAGAAATACCGTACTTTGAATTACAACTCTTGAACCCAACTAGTAGATACAAAGATTGAAATTCTTATTGAACTAAGCTAATGTTTTGAAAGGAAATGGACAGAAATAAACTAGAAACAAATGACAAAAGAAGAACAGAATCTAAGCTAGAAAGACTAAAGCTAAAAGGAAATATAAGACTAGATTATGTAAGATAGATTGTATGATGGATTATTTCATGGATGATGATATGAGGGGCTTGGCACATCTATTTATAGTATTAGGGTTTCGTGGAGAAGAGGTCGGGCAATAAATACATAGGTCAAAAATAGGATGAAGGAGCCGCAATGCATTGAGCAGCAGGAATACCTGATCGGGTACACCACTTACCCGATCGGGTAAGTTGTCTTCTGGAAGCTCTTGACTAACTCTTCAACTTCCTTCGCTTTGACTTGACTTACAACATCCCCCTTGACTCTACAATCGGGTTTGTTGCTTGGATATGATGTAAAGCGATGAATTCTCCCGTCTAATTGATTGGTCTTCCGACAACTACAAAATCGTCTTTGCTTCTTCTCTCCCTTAAGTTAGTGAACCTTCTCGAAATGCCTTACACACGGTCAAGCTTGCATCTTCAAATCGTCGGGTTCTAGGCAAATGCTCGGAAATATAGAAAAAGGGCGTAGAAACGTCACTTTCCCTACAAAACAAGTTAGAACACATGAATTCGCCTAGAAGACGATATTAGCTCATAAAATGGCTTAACAAAGCACAAATGACAAACAAAACCAGCTAAAGTGGGGGTTAAAATCATACAAATATTCACTTACCAAACTCCTCCAAGCTAAACCTTTGCTTGTCCTGAAGCAAACATAACAAACAATACCAGGACAAGGCTGCAAGCATTGGCTACTAGACCATCAAGAAACAAATCTCAATATAAAGCTTTGAAAACATAATGAATCATAACCCAAAATCAACGTGGGCAAGAATGATACATAGACATGGCTGAGATTTACATAACGGCGTAGCACAAAGAATTTCACTACAGATTTTCGGCTCTTGCATGATCTTTTGACAAATGGACTCTCACGGCACACTCGAACACTCAATGTATGCAAAAAGGTGATTTCTTTATGTGTAAATGTTTTTGAGACACTCACCTATCTACGACTCATGAAAATGTGTCCGCAGTCTAATATGGTAAACAATTCAAAACACAAGTCAAAGATCACAATGCACATAGAAAAGAAGCCGAAAAAAGAGAAGAAGGCTTTGGGAAATGGGTGAAAGGTCGACAAATAGTTATGGTCATGTGAAGGTTATAGTGAGCTAGCAACTGGCCAATGATAAATGAAAACTTAATCCAAACTTTCGATTAATTCCCAGAAAACGAATGATGAAGCCAGAAGTAACAATTTGGCTTTTTCCACACGAAACACAAGAGTGAACTCCTTCTATATATTGACTTTTTTAGGAGATACTCACAACTTCTTCTTTTATTTCTTTTCTTTCTTTTTTTTCTTTTTCGATTTTTTCGATTCTTTTTTTTTTTCATTTTTTCTTTTCTGAACACAACTTCTCTTCTTGAACTTTTCGTTTTCCCAATTCACTTTGACAGATAAGAACAAATCTTCTCAAAAGAGCACCCACACACCATAGTTTAGCTACTAGCTCAAAAGGTAGGCAGTTTTTATTTGTAGCTATTATTTTGTAAAGCACTTGTATGAAGGGGCTAATTTTGAAGGGCAAATTAAAGTAAAAAGGCTTCAAATCTTAGTGAATCATGAATGCAATGCTTATAGAAATGAAGTGAGAACCATACTTATGCGTTTTGACATGACACACATCACAAGGAGAACTACACACACCTAAATGAGACTGGGTATGGATGTACCAGTCTAAGGAGGTTCTACCTTACAATATATGTAGTTTGCCAAATGTCAAGATCAAGCGTACTCATCTATAGATTCATTCCATGCCTACTGTGTACAAGACTTCCCCATGTATGCAAAATTCAATGAATAATGAATCATTATCTTTTGAAAGCTCTAAGTTTGGGAAATGTAACATGATAGCATAGTAAACAAGCAAGCAAAGCATGAAAAGCATTCAATTGTGTTCAAAATTTTAAAAATTTTCTCTAAAATCTTCTCTTTCTTATTCAAAATTTGAAAAATATAGCTAAAATGCAAAATGGGAAAATGCAATCCCTCCCCCAAGCTAAACATCACATTGTCCTCAATGTGAGCACAAAAGCTAAATATGCAATGAGATGCTTAATGGGAAGAAAGGAAAAATGAAAGAAGAATGAAGCTTACTAGTCAGCGCGGACTCCCCCAAGCTAGTCTTTTGGACTTTTGACAAGGAAGGTCGTCAGAGATTCTTCAAAAACTCTTTCATCTGTAAAGAAATCTAACAAAACAACGTAAAAGGGAAAAACAAAAATAAAAATGCAAAATGGGAAAACACAGGTTGCCTCCCGAGAAGCGCTTGTTTAACGTCTTGCTCGACGAATTTAGAATCATTAAGTTGAGGGTGGACGCTCCGTATAGACAATATCTAAACATCCGATGATAGAATTGCTATAATAGAGTTTCAGTCTGTGTCCATTAACTTTGAATTTCTCACCATTGTTAGTCATTAGTTCCACATAGCCGTACTTGCTCACATATGTGACAGTGAATGGTCCAGACCATCGGGAACGAAGTTTTCCCGGAAAAATTTTCAGACGGGAGTTGAAAAGAAGGACTTGGTCACCGACATTAAATTCTTTCTTAATTATCCTCTTGTCGTGCCAACGCTTCGTTTTCTCCTTATAGATCCTAGAATTCTCATAAGCTTGCAAACGAAATTCCTCTAGCTCATTGAGTTGCAAGAGTCTCTTATCAGCGCTAAGCTTAGTGTCTAAATTTAGTTCTTTGATAGTGACAACGTCAAATATTGTCGTGTCTAGTAGCAATTTTTAGAGTCTTTCGTCTTACTTTTTACGGGTCATTAGCTATGTTTTATGTTAGTTTTAGTTTTTGTAATAATGTTAATATTTAGTATTTTAAGTCATTTTTAAAGTCAAATCCCGAAAGTCAATAAAAGTCAAACCCGAAAACCCGAGACCCAAAAACCCGGAACTTGAAGTGGGCTAGCAAGGAATCATCAAGGTTTGAAGACCAAGCCCAATGGGTCAATGGAAGTCAAGGCGGGGTCAATATCCATGGGGTCAACGAAAGTCAAGAAGGAAAAAC
Source organism: Heliosperma pusillum (assembly GCA_022085475.1). NCBI lineage: Eukaryota > Viridiplantae > Streptophyta > Magnoliopsida > Caryophyllales > Caryophyllaceae > Heliosperma > Heliosperma pusillum. The sequence continues at coordinate 4,736 of JAIUZE010032220.1, read as the reverse complement.
AAGGCAAAAATATGGCAGCGTTCGACGCAGCCTGCGTCGTAGGACGCAGCCTGCGTCAGTACGACGCAGCCTGCGTCATCTCTCAGCACGGGTTTTTCTCATTTTCTCGTCTTGTCTTTTGGAAGCCCATCTTTCAAGGCCCCTAGGTTTGCGGACCAAGGGTATAAAAGAAGATTTCTGAAGAGAGACAAGGGCATCAAGCATTCAACATACAACATCATATTTTCCTTAGAATTCTCTCTTTTTGTTCTTCAAGTTTGGCTTTTGTAATGGGTTTTTACTTAGAAATTGGTTGTATTAAGAAGACTATGGGTAGCTAATCTTCTTTTGCTTAGTGTAATTTGAACAAGTTCTTCCCTTTTTAGCATTGTAAGACTTTTTAATCCTTCCTTCTCTATTTAATTCCATCTTCCTTTGTTGATTTTCTGTGTTGAATGAATTGTTGTTAGGACTAACCATCTTAGTAATTGTTTGTTTGATTAAATTGCTTTGTCTTGATGAATTTGGTTGATTTGTCTTGATATTTGTTGAAGCAACTTGAAAGATTGTAACTTTGGTTTAAAAGTTAGAATCTTTTGAGTGGATTTTGGATTACCATGTATTTAGAACATGGTTTAATGTTTTAGTTCATGATTCTAGCATGCTTCTTTGGTTTGGTGCTTAAAGCTTGCATCTTTATTTATGCTTATGATTTAATAAGTATGGGTTTAGTTGGATTGGGTCATTTATGGATGGTTTAATTCATGGTGGCTAATTCTTAGAAGTTTTTGCAATAGATAATTAGAGAAGGGAGGAAAGGAGGGATCTTTACTTTGTTAAATTATGGGGGAACTTGGGATAATTGCACTAAGTTGTTTTTCCTTATTTGAATCTTTGATTATTTAGTTGTTATTGGTGATTCTAGGATTGACAATCATTTCTCATGAAAAACTTTCTCCCTATTTGTTATTTACATGTTTACCATTGTGAATATCATAGTTTGTAAGTAATTCTAGTCTTTGTTTCAATTAGTGTTTAATTTGTGGTTAGATTAATTAATTTGTTTAATCAGTTTTTAGCAAGAGTCTAGATTAGATTATTAGCATTCATCGCCTTCTCTTGGGTTCGATCCTTGTCTTACCCTTACTACCCTTTACGTAGGTTAGTTTGAGCCTAGATTTGGTTTTATAAATTGTTATTTGGCATAGCTAGTTTCCGGAATTAACGACCCCGAAAATAAGCTGTCAAATTTGGCGCCGTTGCCGGGGAAGGCAATTTAGCTAAATATCAAATTGAACTCTTGTTAGTGTCATATTTTGTTTAGATTGTTTTTCAAATATTTCCTTTTGTATTGTTTGTAGGTTACTTGGTGTTGAAGTTACTAATTGTGTTGTTGAAGTGTTTTAGAGTTTATGCCTAGGTCACAAGAGGGACTTGGTGACCAAGACATTGACCCGGCTTCTAGTAGCATTTCCAATTGGTTGTTTTCGAACCCCCTCTATAGGAGACCCTTTTGGAGGGAGCCTAGTGAATAGGAGTTTGAGAACAATATTTTTCAAGAACCACAAGAACAAGTGTTTGTGTCACCACCTAGATCACCACCTAGGAGACCACCACCCTTGAACATCATCTACCCACCCGAAATGGAAGATAATAGAACTATTGGTGAAATCCGGGCAAGAAACTATGAAGAACAACCGTTGTGTATCGCATACCCTCCCATGGGGGATGTAAATTTCGAGCTAAAGGGGTTCTTTGTTCATAATTTGCCAAGATTTCATGGAATGGTGGGGAATGATCCCAAGAGGCACTTGGCCGAATTTCACATGATATGCCAAGGGGCCATCCCTCAAGGAGTGACCGAAGACCAATTTAAACTTAGGGCATTTCCATTCTCTCTACAAGATGCCGCTAAGGAATGGTTATTTTGTCTTCCGGCCCATTCCGTCAATACTTGGGGGGGTTTGAAGAAGAAATTTCTTGAGAAATACTACCCGGATTCGAGGCATAACCACTCAAAGAAGCTCATCACTACCATTGAGCAAGACATGGGGGAAACTCTCTATGACTATTGGGAGCGATTCAAAAGCCTCGTGGCAAGGTGCCCTTATCATGGGATGTCGGGGGATGATCTATTGACGGCCTTCAATGAAGGATTATGCCCAAATGACCAACGGATGATTATAGCCGCCACCGGAGGTGGTATTGATACACTTAATGTGGCCGAGGCCAACAACATTATTGAGAAGTTGGCTATGAACACAAGAAGCTACGGGAGGAAGAATGAAAGGGGAGGAAGCTCTAGAAATGTTTCTTCCATGGAAGATGCTCATGCCTCTCAAAATCACAAACTCATGCAAGAGATGGGTGAACTTAAAAGCTTGGTATCCAACTTGGTTGTCAACAAAGGTAATTCATTTTCTCAACACCCCGAACCGCTTGAATGTTCTTATTGTGGAGGTGACCATGCTACAAATACTTGTGACATCATGATTGAGCAAGGAGCCACCATGGAGAGTGTCAATGCCATGGGGTATGGGAATTACAATGCTAGAAACCCAAGTGGTGGAGGGATGTATAACCAAGTGGGAAATCGTGATCTTTTGGGGTGGGGAGGAGACAAGTCAAAGAGTTTTGAAAATGGCCAATTCAACCACTTGAGAGCCCAAAATCCAACCCAAAACCGAAACACCAATTTCAACCAAAATCCCCAAAGAAATTTCAACAAACCAAGACCCAACAACTCAAATTTTCCAAGTAATTCTCAATCCCAAAGACAACCAAACCAAAATCCAAATCAAGGGAATTCTTCTTCTTCTCAAGGGAACTTGAGTGACATCTTGCAAACACTTCTTGCCAATCAAGAGAAGGATAGGGAGGAGGCAAGGAGGGATAGAGAGGAAGCAAGGAAGGATAGGGAGGCTAACAACCTTAGGGTGAACAACTTGGAAACCCAACTATCCCAAATGGCCTAAAATTTGTCAAAATCCCAAGCCTCAAGCTCCACAAGATTCCCATCTCAAACCATTCCCCCACCAAGGGAAAATGCTAGTGCCATGACATTGAGGGGTGGCAAAGAGTTGGAAGTAAACCCCCTTGGTAAAGGAAAGGAAAAGATGAAGAATATTGAGATGGAAACCATTGAGATTGAAGACCAAGGAGAATTGGTGGTTGGTCAAGAAGAGATATTGAGAAATGAAAAAGGGGCATCCAAAAGCAGGGACCCAAAGGGAGAAAATTCAAGGAAGAGCAAGGACACTATTGAAGATGATGAAGTGGAGGAGTACATACCGGAAGTCCCATTTCCTAGTGCTTTGATAAGCACAAGGAAATATGCCAAGGAGAATGACTTATATGAGACTTGCCGGAAATGTGAGGTTAACATTCCTCTCCTTAACTTGTTGAATAGTGTCCCTAGGTATGCAAAGTTTTTGAAAGAACTTTGCACACCTAGGAGAAATCCTAAGAAGGGAACCCATAAGGTTAGGGTGAGTGAACATGTGTCGGCCATTTTCAAACAAAATTTACCCAAGAAATGTGGAGACCCGGGCATGTTCACTATTCCTTGCACTATTGGGGGGAAAAGTTTTAAATGTGCCATGCTAGACCTTGGGGCTTCTATAAACGTCATGCCTTTATCTATTTATGAGACCCTAGGTTTAGGACCTTTGTCTAAGACAGGGGTAGTCATTCAACTTGCCGATAGGTCTAGTGTTTACCCCAAGGGCATGGTAGAGGATGTACTAGTGGAAGTCGATAATCTTGTCTTTCCGGCGGATTTCTACGTCTTAGATATGGAATATAGCTCTAGTGCCACCCCTCTCCTTCTTGGTAGGCCGTTTATGAAAACTTCAAATACCAAGATCGATGTTTCAAAAGGGTGCTTGACTATGGAGTTTGAAGGAAAAAGATTAACTTACAATATATATGACTCCATGAGGCACCCGAGTGACCATCAATCTTGTTTCTTCTTGGATATTTTTGAGCCATTAGTGAATCAAATGTATAAACTTTGTGATAGAGACCCACTCGAGGTAGCTTTAACTAATCCCATGGAAGAGGAAGGTTTGCGCTCGTTGTTGGCCTTTGATGTGCAGGAATGTCTTGAAGAATTGGAGAAGGAAGAGCCAATAGAAACATATGAGGAGCTCAACGTCATAGAGATGCTGAAAACAGGGCAAGGCAGTGCTCGACGCAGCCTGCGTCACACGACGCAGCCTGCGTCACACGACGCAGCCTGCGTCACACGACGCAGCCTGCGTCACACGACGCAGCCTGCGTCACTGGACGCAGCCTGCGTCCTGCACTGGCTAGGTTGTCCGAGTTATTTGCCTTGAGTATCCCACTCCACAAGCCCCTCCCTTCCATTATCCAACCTCCTAAGGTCGAGTTGAAGACCCTCCCAAGCCATTTAAAGTACATCTTTCTAGGGGACAAGAACACCCTACCACTTATCATTTCAAGCACACTCACCGAGGACCAAGAAGGCAAATTGATATCACTACTTGAAAAGCATAAGGAAACATTTGGGTGGAGCATAGCGGACCTAAAAGGGATAAGCCCGGTGACTTGCATGCACAAGATACGGCTTGAAGTGGATGCCAAACCGGTCGGACAACCCCAAAGGAGGCTCAATCCACCCATGGCGGAGGTAGTGCAAGAAGAGGTAATTAAGCTATTGCAAATGGGTATCATTTTCCCTATTTCCGACTCTCGTTGGGTTAGCCCAACTCAAGTCGTACCCAAAAAGGGAGGAG
>JAIUZE010032219.1:0-12240 GCA_022085475.1 Heliosperma pusillum | reverse complement strand
TCATGAAATCTCTCAGAAATTCCAAATACGAACGCGGAATTTCAAAATACGACTCGGAACAAAAATTTCTATTTTAAAAAACTTAAGTCTGCTGAAAAGTGTTAACAAATATTTTTACTAGAAAAATAGGCTACTTTTCGGGTTGTTACAAAAGCCTAAGGATCTTGTACCTAGTTCTAGTGGAACTATTGAGAATAGTGATCAAGTCACATCTCAAGAATTTACTCCCGAAATTCGTAAAAGTGAGAGAGGAAGGATTGCTAAATCCTTTGGTCCCGATTTTCAAACCTACTTGGTTGAAGGTTCAAGGGATGAATGTGAAACATCTACCCTTATTGTTTTCATATTGATGACGACCCTAGGACATTTAATGAGACAATGAAGTCTCATGACTCTTCCTTTTGGAAAGAGGCGCTGAATGATGAGATGGACTCCATTATGGGGAATAACACTTGGGTGCTTGCAGATCTACCTCGTGGTTGTAAGCCACTAGGTTGCAAGTGGATCTTCAAGAAGAAGATGAAAGTTGATGGTACAATCGACAAATTTAAAGCTAGATTGGTTATCCAAGGCTTTAGACAAAAGGAAGGGATTGATTATTTCGATACCTATGCTCCCGTAGCTCGCATTACTACTATTAGATTATTGATTGCGCTTGCTGCAATTAATAATTTAGTGATCCATTAAATGGATGTTAAGACGGCGTTCATGAATGGTGAGCTAAATGAGGAGGTTTATATGAAACAACCGGAAGGATTCGTTATGCCCGGTAATGAGCATAAAGTTTGTAAGTTAATTAAATCATTGTATGGACTTAAACAAGCTCCTAAGAAATGGCATCACAAGTTTGATGAGGTTGTTTTATCTAATGGGTATAGACTAAATCAGTCGGATAAATGTGTGTGTAGCAAATTTGGTGATAACGGTAATGGTGTCATCATTTGTCTATATGTTGATAACATGTTGATTTTTGGTACAAACCAAAGTCAAGTAGACCTTACTAAGGCCTTTTTGTCATCAAGCTTCGCCATGAAATACATGGGGGAGGCGGATGTGATTCTTGGCATCAAGATCAAGCGTGAGAACAAGGGTTTTTCTTTAACACAATCTCACTACATTGAGAAAGTGTTGAAAAGGTTTAATCACGGGAATTGTTCTCCGGTAAACACACCAATGGATCCTAGTGTTAAGCTAATGCCTAATAAAGGTAAAGTTATTTCACAACTTGAGTATTCTCAAGTGATTGGGTGTTTGAGGTATGCCATGACAAGCACAAGACCGGACATTGCATTTGTCGTTGGCAAGTTGAGTAGATACACATGTAATCCTAGCCATGAGCATTGGGTTGCGGTAAAACGTGTATTAAGATACTTGGTGAAGGAGCTATCTCATGGGCTTCCAAGAAACAAACATGTATAACAAGTTCGACCATGGAGTCGGAATTTATAGCATTAGTTGCGGCCGGTAAAGAGGCGCAATGGTTAAGGAATTTGGGTTATGAAATTCCGGTTTAGCCAAAACCTATTCCTCCTATATCTATCCATTGTGATAGTTCGGCGACTTTGGCTAAAGGCTATTGATGCGTGTATTTTATATAGACTTTTTAGTCCGTTTATGCACGCATTTCTATGTCATTTAGGTGATATTATGTCACTATATGCCCATATTTGGCTACTTTGTACTTTCATTACCATTTTGTAGGTACAAGCTGCGTAGTAGCTGAAACCGAGCCAAAACAATCCACTTTGCATGCATTTAGGAGAATGGAAGAAACGGAACAGAAGCTTTTGCATGGGAAAGCGTGAAACCGCTCACAATCAAGCCCAAAGCCACGACCAACACTACATGCTAGGCCAGAAGACCTCGATCGACTATATCTTTGGTCGGTCGAGGAGAGTTGAAGTGAGGAAGACCTCAATCGAGCTGTCATCTGCTCGATCGAGAGGTAGCTGTTGAAGAGTTGGTCGATCGAGAGGATGAAGTCCTCGATCGACCGATATCCTCGAATAAAAGCCTCGATCGAAGGGAATTTTCCCTCGATCGAGTGAAATCTATTACGGGCCTTGAGTCCATAGATTAATTAGGTTAAAATTCGTGTTATGCATTATATAAGACTCTTATTTTTCTTCATTAGGAATTCATCATCATTTATTATAAACTACTTAGCAGACACTAATCATTCAACATTAGTTTCTAAACTTTCTTATTCTTTAAGTTTACATTCGGGTTTATTATCGACGTGGATTTGTTCTTTACGCCGGATTTGCTAAGATTGTAAACTCTTTTCTCTCCTTTATTCTTAACCTTTGTTTTAGTCTTAATTACTGTTTTATCTTTCTCAATTGATGCGATATTGTTTCTTTATGCTTGTTAATTACGATTATATCATGTCTAATATCATATATTCAATCGTCTTTATTGCTAGCATCATTAATAGTATGAGTAGCTAATTCCCTTGTATGTTAGGATGAGGAAAACTGTAGTACAAGCATGATAGGATAAAGTATTGTGGTTAGTCTTGAATGTGAGAATCAATCTAAGCAGTATATTTGAGGTTAGTCGAATGAGTGCACGCAGAAGACTAGCTAGGTAGTTAACCCCGACCTGGATCAAGAGATTGGAAGGGAAAGGCTTGCTTAGAATTGATAGGTGACTCCTAAGAGAGCGAGAGTTAATTAGGAAAATCCCTAGGGTGGTTTGAGACCAAGAGGAGAAAACCATTGCCCTTCTCATTGACAGATTGACTGACTTAGTTGACCCGTAGATGCCGATATTGCAGTAGACTGAATCCTAGCATATTTCCCTTTATCTAATTTATTTCGTGTTAATCTCTACCTTTATTTTTTCTTCCCTTGAATCTTATTTAGTTTAGCTTAAAACCAAATCAAAACCCCCAGACTGTGACTGACAGACTTAGATTAAAGTTAGTTAATTTCCTCCCTGTGGAGATCGACCCTACTTCCGCTATCTTCTTTAGTTAGTAGACTTAGGCTTTTATTTTTGGTGTATAACGACTCGCATCAGCTATAGTGAAGTTTATAACGGAAAGTCTAGACACCTTGGTGTTAGACATAGCGCGGTTCGTGAGTTGATCACTCACGGGGTTATTTCCGTTGATTTCGTGAGAACTCATAATAATTTGGCTGATCACTTGACGGAGGGATTGGCTAGAGACTTGGTAGTAAAGTCGGCCATCGGGATGGGTTTAAAGTCCGAATGATCTTTTCAATGAGATACCCAACTTCCCTCTAACAAATCTTAGAGGCTAAGTTCAATGTGGAAGGCTCATTGTAGTAGATTGAAGCACATGTTATAATCCGGAAGGTATGTGCATGACCTGCATGGAAAACGTTGAAGTTTTAGGTTTCTTAATGATATCTTTGACAAAGTGCATTTTGCAGGTGCACGATGAAAGATTCACCTATGTGAGTGTGAAGTGTAGCCGCTTCAAGAGGTTTGGACTTGGCTTCCTATACTGATCTCATGAAAGGATATGGACACAAGGCGGTCAATAGTGTCAAGTTTGTAACTTTAGAGTTATTTGAGTTTAAGTTTATTTTATCTTCATGTATTCATATGGGTTGAAAGGTTCAATCCGTGGGACGCCTTGATTCTAGAATATTTTGGAATGTGTAATATACTAATGTGGAAGTTCGATCCTTGGGACACTTTCATTTATGCTTAGACTTGTTTGTTTTTTGTTGTTTTATTGGAAACAAAGGATACACATAATGGGGGAGGAATGTTAGTGATTTTGATCATAAGTCATTTAAGTGCATTCGGAATTTCAAGTCAAAGTCGGGTTTTGAGCTCGTAAAGGATATAATGTGAGTTGGGAATACGGAGTGTATACTCATATAATCGTATATCGAGTTCATGGTTATAATGGATAAAGAAATGACAAGTTGATTGATTGAATATTTATATCGACTCGTTATTTGTGTTGAGTTTTCTACTCGGGTTTTACTAAGTGTTATACTTAGTGTTTTGCGTATATAAAACAAGAGAGCCATAACCCCGATCAGGGTGGCCTAACCCCGATAGGGGTTGGGTGTCTGATACTCTCTGATTGTTTAAATGTACCCATGTAACCAAAACCCCGATCGAGGTTGCAGTGTTCTGGATATTTGTTCTATTTTTCTGCGCGCATTTCACTTGTATTGTTTGGGATTCATTTGAAACCCAACGACGGTAGTTTTGGGTGATATCCCATGCATTTATCCATTGAATATATATATATATATATATATATAGGCAAGATCCGGTGAGTCCACTCATATATTTGAGTCCGTGAGTCCTATTAACAGTCGTACGATCTAAAAAAAATAGAGCATTGAGATTGAGCCACGTAGGCGCCAAATTGGACCAAACAAAACTCCATCAGTCTCCCACAATTCCATCTTTCTTTCTCTCTCCACAAATCAAACCAAAAAAACCCTAAAAAATAAGAAACACTCGCTCAACCTCACATATCTAACAAAATCTCCGTAAAATTAAAAAATTTCAACAGCATTTTAATTTTCTTCACTGATTCTTTCACTAAATTCAATAATTTCTCTAAATTTGTCTCCAAAAGTCATACAGGTACAATCGTTTTTCATTTTTTTTTCATTTTTTAAATTCTTGCGATTTTAGTATAACTTATGTAGTATTGAATTGATGAAGCGTATTGATTCTCTTCGAATTTATTGTATATATGCTGAGTTTGATGATTTTAATAGGATTAAATGGCAAATATCGAACTAATAGTTGATTGATTTGTGATGCTATCATGTTCTTGCTTTAAAATTCTAAATATCTTACTTGTACATGACTTTAAACGTTTTTTGGTGATTATATCGACATACTGAACTAATTAGTATCATCGATTGTAGTTGTCGTCATTTATTAGATGTTTTCTTTGTTTAATTTTGAAAATTAAGGTTTAATATTGTTTAGTTTTGAAAATTAGGGTTTCTGAAATATTGTTTACTAACCGTGTACTGTAGATTTACAAGTTAATTATAAAGCACATTCAATATTTTTTTTGATGTGATAGTGAATTTGATATTCTTTTTTACTATGATATTGTTTCTTAAAATCACAAATTGGAAGTGTGGTATTTTGCTTGACTATGATATTCTTTGTTAATGGTGGTGATGTTGTGCTATATTCTTTATTACTGGTTGTGATGATATTGGTGAAGTATGATATTCTTTCATAATTTGATCACTACAACTAAATAATATCACTAGATTTCTCTCAAATCTCACACGTGTACATTCTCTTTCATTATTAAATGTTTTCAGATTAGGCTCTTGTACCAAGGAACTATTGAAATTGTTTTCACGATGTGGAATGATGTTCTTACGGCTGTCAAGAAGTATAAAAATGTCGAACTTGATGCGAAGCTTACGAAATTGAGAATGTTGGCGTCAATGTTAGGAACTCATGAGTACTTCCACCAATATTAATGCTTTTATGATGATGGTGATGATGATCATAATGGTGGTGCGAGACGAGAGCTCAAGACACAATAAAGACAATACAAAAGTTGTTGCAAGTATTAGAAGTAGAGGTACAAGTGAAGAAAAAGAAAGGAAGTCAAATGACTATTAAGACTATATTGATATAAAGCTTTTATTGAAAATGAATTGATGCAATGTTGGTACAATAAGTAATATAATATAGTTGGCATAAACTAGTATTGTTGCTGGTATTTTTCGATATTGTTTAAGAGTAGTAATGATATTGTGTCTTGTCTATAGTGATATTGTTTCTTAATACGATTTTTCTAAAGTGTGCCTTAATGGCACACATTAATAAACTAAATAGGAAAAGATTTACAGGATGATCATCAAAATGCAAGTATAAAGTTCTTGTTACCATAATTAATGAGATTAGCTTATAAATCCTTCCTTATTTAACTTGTTAGAAAAACCGTTCTTAATATAACAAAAGTAGAGGGTAAATAGAATCTTTATGACTGTAATACCATTTTTGGTGAAGTGTGATATTCTTTGTTAATGCTTCTAGTACATCATTATCAACAAAAACTCATACTAAACTAATGTGATATTGTTACATTGTTACTGGCAACTGGCAACTGGTGTTATTATTAATGAAACTGTGTAATATTGTTAATGGTATAGCGTAATATTGTTAATTCGATTGCGTGATACTGTTAACAACATCATCTTTATATATTAAAGCAACAACCACAGAGCTGACGTGTCGCTTTGTGGTTGAAAGTCAAAAGTCAAAAAAGCAAAAAAAAAATTCCTTATTTTCAGGAGCATGTTCTATCTCATAACATTAATTAATCAGGTCTGCTTTGTAAATTTATTAAGGAGTTTTCATTAAAAATGATGAATTGAGGAAAATAAATTAATATACAAGTAAGAGAACAATATTATTAATAAATATTTATAAATCACTTCATGATAAAAAAAAAAAAAAAAAACATTACTAGCGACGATAATAGAAAAAATGACTGAAAATAAACAAAGTAGAGAAAGTATTTTCTTTTAAAAACTCATGTGTGTGTGTATATATATATATATATATATATAATACTCTTAATATTTATAAGAATAACAGTATTACCATCAGAATACTACTCAAACATTTTAAAAAGAATGACTAAAAACGTCAAAAAAAAGAGGAAAAATGACTCAAATATGATTAAAAAAATATAATACAAAGATTATTGTGTTGAGAAATAATAAAAGATGACTGAAATAAATATGTTCAAAATAATGGAGCAAAAATTATAAATTGCATGAAATAGAAAAAAAATGCAGAAGAAATTATAAACTATTGAAAAATTAAATATAAAAATATGTTTTTACAATAATATCAATTGAAATATTTGATTATCGTCTATAAACGCCAAAAATCGTCTGTAAAAGGGATCTATACATACTTTTTTTTAATCCTCATAGTCTACATTTCATGCATAAATAAGAGTGATCTTCGAGTGAGGGAGAAAGAGAACACGGTGTTTGAGCATTGAACGACTGAGAATATGAGCATTTGAATGATGAAGAGTTATGATATGAGACAATGAGTCACAAATGTGCGGCTGAAGTGAGAAGGAAGTCAGAGAGCGATATCAATGTTTATGAGAATAAAGGGGTAGGGTTCTAAATACTTCGTAACATATATGGGCCAATATAACATGAGGCCAATTTCCCAAAATACATTGGTCCATCTTGGACGACAATTAGCTACGAGGCCAATTTCCGAAACAATAAGTTTTTCCGTCTTAAATATAAAATAGGTTAATGTATAGTATACCCCACTTGCATTGACGGAGACACTTTCTCCTAATCTCAATACAATCTCTTTTTATCCTATGTGTGATATTTAAGGTTATGTCGTATATGTCGGTTATAAATGAAATGTTGTGTCGACATATTACATTGAAATATTACAGGTACAAAATAATTATTAATGGTTCGATCATCATAGAACTTTTGTTTTTCACTATATGTATAGATATATGGAGCCTCACAAATTGTTAGGGTAAGATATATACTTGCGCGAATTGTGTTTATGGGTTACGTTTTTCCAATTACCATGTCTTATAGAATGTTCAAAGAGGTTACAGATTAGAGAGTGGATGAGTTTAAGCGTTGTATATAGAGAGAGGTATTAAACTAAACACGATATGTATTTTTATTGTTTGTTCATATAGTGTGAATATGAATGATTATTTATATAATTTGAAGTTTCTACAATAAGGGCTATATTTAACAACTCTACAAATAAGTGCTATATTTAACAACTTTATAATTTGAAGTATTTACAAATAATTTATTAGCTCTAAAAATAAATTGAATATTTAACAATTTCACCGTATCTTTAAATTTGCATGGGAAAATTTTTCATTTAGTCCCATATTAAGGATCTGAACTAAATGAACTATATATGGGTCAAAATGTTCACTTTACATATACACGGGTTTCACTAAATGAAAAACGGGTTTAAAAAGTTGTACGAGTCTACAATTATTTAGAATTTTAGACCCATTTATTTACACCTAATTTGTGTTTATTTTATCCATATTATTTTGTTTCATCATATACAAGCAAGCCTTTTAAAGGATACCAAGTAACAACATTTAGTAAAAACCCAAATTTAGCTTACAAAATGATATTCCTCCGTCCCAGTCAATAGTTATCTATTGCTTTTGGCACAAAGATTAAGGAAAGAAATATGGATGAATATAGACCACACAAATCACACAACCCACATGCATATGGAAGGAGATCCACAAAAGGTTAACAAAAACGGAAATAGATAACTATTTAATGATACACCCCCAAAATGGAAATAGATAACTATTGATCGGGACGGAGAAAGTATATCCTACTTATTTAATTGAGCCTAACGCATCATTTATGTTAATATAAAACTTACAATTCTAATCTAATATCTAAAATATGACTTTATAGCATAATTATTACACTTGCAAATTAAAATTATTAAACAAAAATGAAGGGTGATTTTACTACTTCACTTTAAATTTTATTTCAAAAATAATTTATTTAGAAGTAGATAATTAATTACTATTCAACTAATCTCGAATATTTATATTCATTGTAGTAGCAAATTTTTATAAATCATACCCGTGCAATTTGCACGGGTTTAAGACTAGTGTGATATTGTTTGTTATAACGCGTGATATTGTTTTCAATATCATATGATACTTGTAAAGATATATATTGGTTATTTAAATTATAGAACATGATAAGAAAAATGGCAAATCATGATACAACTATGATATTTTTATTGAGTTACTTCAATATTTTTGGGAGCTGCTTTTTGTCGCCCGTGTTTTACTAAAATCGCCCAAATTAGGACTTTGAGTTTCCAACTATACCCCTAGTCTATCTTACCTCTGGACTTTTCAGCTGTATTTATCTCTTATTTAACTCAAACTTAATTAACCCTATTACACAAGTTAAAAAGTTTTCAATAATGAATGACGACAATTCACACGCAAGACTGAATGTAGATTAATTAGAGTTTATCGTTCACTATTCAATTTTCGTTTTTGATCTTCAGTAGCTAACAAGTAGTCTATGCGTATGAACTCTAGAGGGCGTACTTTCTGGACTTAAATTTGAACCGGGTTGCCGCCTCTGTGCTGCTCCGTTGACTGGGGAATGGGGGTTTTCGTGCGTGTTTGATGAGAACTCGTGCAACTTACACGACCAGTGCACCAGGTAGTTGTGCAACTTACATGACATAGCCACCGGGTATTCATACAACATACACGACCAATGCACGGTGGGCTCGTGCAACTTACACGACCAACGCACAGTTAGTTCGTGTAACTTACACATTCAGTGCATGGAGACGTCAATTAATAGAAGTAGGTAGGGACACATGTAACACTTTCACAACAAACCAAACGCTTAAAAATGAATTCCTCATTATGTCACAAGATTCAACTTTACAAAAATTGAGTTACTCAATCTAATAATTCACAAATCAAACATAATTATAAGACGATTACAAAAAATCGACAATTCAATCCTCTTGCAAGAAATAAAGCAAAATCAAGCCATTTCAATTCCTTTAAGCAAGGCGATAATAAGCTATGTGAGACCGTCTTCATCCGAGCAAGATAATAGTATAGTAGATATGGCGCCTTCCCACAACCTAGACGACAGGAACACATACCGTGTGGTGAAGACGAAGAAGACAACGGCTATATCACGTCGTGATGATGAACTCGCCACTGTTATGTCGTCGGAGTGTCGGACTAACACAAGTACACGACAATATTAAATAGAGTAATATAATGTAATTGTTGTCGTAAATTGGCAAGTGATTAAAATGTGAATTTGAGAAGTATGGTATTCGTAAGATTTGAGGACAATGGTAGTAGCGTTTGATTTGATAAATTCTTTGTAATAGGTTGTATATTGTATAAGGGCAATTTCGTGGTTGTTTAATTGTAGAAGGGCAATTTTGTAAATTATACGGGCGATATTAGTAAACTTCTGGCGATAAAAAGAAAAAGTAATATTTTTTCTAACAAATTAAACTATATTGTTTTATCGAAATTACAAGAGTAACATGATTCTAACAAAAAATATAAACAATCTTCGGGATCTGATATTGTTCTTGGTAAAGTGTGATATTCATTTCAACATTATGTGATACTTTTATACACTGGTTGTAATATTGTTTCACAACATCACATAAGGAGAGGCATATAAAGTACTTGTGAAACAATGATATTGTTTTGTATAAGGTGTGATATTGTTTATAATAACGTGTGATATTATTTCTCAGTATCACAAAACTAAAATACATTTAGCAAATCCGACAAAGATTTTCTGATATTGATCAGCAAAAATCAATAAAAGAATACAAAAATGATACAACTTAATATAAAATCTAAGAAGAAGGAGTTTTTCTAATAAGAGAAATGACAAAAAAAAAAGACGATTTGCTAATTTGATGTAGTGTTGACTTCTAAGCATGTACACGAACACTTAAGAACCCTTTGCAAGCGAAGAGATCTGCAAAAAGGAAAAATAAAGAAGAAAAAAGCATACGAGTATAACAGTTTATGACAATATTATGAAATAGTCTGTGTTACCATTGAGAATAGTATGTGATACTCTTAAGAGTACCTTGTGATACTAATTCAAATTAATTATTATGAAATAAATGTGATACTATTAAGAATAACTTGTGATACTAATTTAGAATAATTAGGTCAACAATAACAGATGTTTAGAGAACTCGAGTAAAACACAAAAAAGAAGAAAAGCATGCTAAATATGTAATACTGATAACAATAAAGTGATACTATTTTACATTAATTAGGTTAACAATAACGGATATTGTAAAATTTCAAAAAAAAACATAGAAGAATACATTACAACAAATGATTAAAAATAGAGAAATAAGTAAAAAAAAGTAACAAGAACAAGATGAAGAAAATACGAAAATACATAAAACGAGATGATTTAAAAACAGAAATTCGAAACATATCATCAATCATAATACAAAAACAACACAGATTAACGAAATCAATTGAAAAAAACGATGAAAATGATATAAAAGAAGGAAATTAAAATTGTGATGAAAAATAATACCTGAGATTAGAAATAATGATATTATGAAGAAATTAGGTCATTAGATAGAATTGAAGAATAAAGTGATTGAAGAATGAACATCAACAAGCAGGACCTGGAGGCGAAATATAATTAGGGCTCCAAATTTTAGAGAGAGAAACATAATATATTAGAATTATTAAATGGGTGTGACATGAGGGTTATATAGTAAGCGCGAAATGACGGAAATACCCTTACTTGTAATCTCAGCCATTAGTTCCCCTTTGATCTAATGGTTGAGATTAGGACTCATGGACTCAAATAGTTAGGGTGGACTCATGTGATCCCAATTCTATATATTTATATTATTTATATTAACAAATTGTAACACCCGGAAATGTACCCTATTTTTCTAGTAGAAATATTTTAAGAAATCTTTTCATTAATTTTATGTTTTAATTTAGAATTTATTATTCCGAGTTGAATTTAGAATATCCGAGTTCGTATTTGGAATTTCCGCGAGATTCCATGAGAATCCCGTCTTAAGGCGAGTTTGACTTTCCTTGACTTTTTCCTTACTCATACTCTAACTCCCTTAACCTAATTTTCATTCAACACAAAGTCAAACACAAACCACATTTCTTCTTCCTTAAGAAACCTTGCCTCCCTCTTTGAATTCAATCTTTGAATCATCGTAACTCTTTCGTTCTTTGATAGAATTCGCGTAAGTTCGTCTCATTCTTTTCCCCTTACCTTCCTCTATCCGTATTGATATTAAAATCATCGTCTTTCTCGCTTTTCAATCTTTCCGTCTTTCTCAAGAAGAATTTTATTCATCTTTTATGATCTATTTGTAGGTGGTGACCTCCAAGATCCCGACAAAGACTATTACCTTATTGAAGAGGAGCTTGACGATTAGTAAGGACGCTTAAAGGTAACGGTGAAGGGTTACTCGATATCATTTACGTGTTTTACATGCTTTATATGCTAGAAATCGTATTTAGAATACGATTAGAAGCTTAGGAATCATGTTAGGATTAATGAATGTTGTTATATGATGAATGTTGATGATGTATATTGATTGTTGATGATTATTAGAAGTATATTTGAGAATTGAAATGAATTGGTTAAGAAAGGAAGGCTCACGGGTGAAGGGGTGCTCCCTGCCGGTCGACCGGCC
>JAIUZE010032216.1:0-16862 GCA_022085475.1 Heliosperma pusillum | reverse complement strand
TGTACAAAAATTTAAAATTCGAATTTTGAAATTATTGTAATTAAATTTGGATTTATTTGATTAAAATATGATTTTAAAAGTCTAATATGAGCAATTATATAACAACAAGTTGAATTATTGTCAAAAATTGAGTGATGACTAATTTTGGAGGCCTAAATGAGTTGGGATAATTAACTTGGACTTAAATATGATTTAAGTATTGTTTGGTGATTTTAAAATGTTATTATCACGCATTTCCGTAAAACCGGGTTATATTCGATATAAACCGTTAATTAGAGCGATTTGGCATTTAACATGAGCATGTTTGATACATATTATAATGCTGCATTTTTATTTATGAATGTCATATTTTCAATTTATGAATGTCATATTTTGGTTTATGTAATTTGGAATTATGTAATTTTTCCTTGTATGGCCTTAGTTTTAATCGATATTGCCCGAAATGTAAGGAAATATTGATTCGGTTGTAATTTAATGTGATCTCGAATCACTTTTATTGTATTATTTTATTTTACAAATGTATAATAGGAAAATATTGTAATTTTATTATATATTTTGTAACTAATTGTAAAACCGGAGTTTCCCAAAGATGGTGCCATTCGGAAAGGAGTTCCGAGAGAGACGGTGACCTAGGGAGGCGTGCTTATGAAGTTCAAGGGACCAAAGGAGTTGGTTTCCGAACTTGTAATAGATTATATGATTTTCTATTCTAGGAAAGGCCATACTAGGAGTTTTATTTTTATGCTTGCATTTTTATTTAATATGTTTGCATGCATGGCCAAATCGCCATAACATGACATGCATATTTATCGAGTATTCGACCGTGTCAATTAAAATAATCGTTAATTCATCGATTTAGTTCACTTTAACATGATAGATTATAAATTGACAAGACCTCTCATAATAAATAATTGAGATCAAGCCTTACCAAATGTAGAACCCATGAATCCCAATTTCACAAGGAAGTAGGCTCGGCTCACCGGGGTGCTAAACTTGTTACGTTGGGTAAGTGGGGTAATAAATGTTATTATTTCGAAATTTGGATTGAGCTCAACGGAAGTATTCGCGACCGTAGCCGCAGGTGTTCCGGGCTAAAGATAAATATTAATGTAATATTATCGACCGAGAGTTCTAATGTAGAATCGATTAAAGAGTTAATCCACCGAATTATGTTAATGAGGGATGAATCGGCTTACCGTGCCAAAGTTGATATGAATTTGGATCTCGGAATCATTTATAATAGTTGGGTAGAGGTCACTATTTAAATGCTAAACTTGTTTAAAATGTTTACAAGTATTTAAAACGATAAATGTTAACATTTCCTTTATGTCTTAAATTTGTAGTTAACTTTGTACAATCGCAATGGGTAGTTCATCCAACACCAATGCTCCAACTCTCACAAATGTCTCATGGCTTCGATCCTTTATGGATCGATGCAAGTTAGAAAAGAATGGCGCTAATTTTGCCGATTGGAATGCGCAACTCCGCTTGGCCGCGGAAGGTGACGATAAGCTTCGTTACCTTACCGAAGCCTCTCCCAAAACACCTAACGAAAGGTCAACCGCCGCCGCAAGGCGAGCCTATGAGGCTTACCAAAAGGAAGCCGCCGCGATAAAAAATGTTTTGATCTTCTCTATGGAGGCCGATCTCCAAAGGAGTGCCATAAAGATGAGCACGGCCTATGAGATCTATGCCAAACGTGTGACCATGTTTTCACAAGCTCCTAGAATCGTTCAATATGAAACGGCATCCGCGTTTTTCGACATGAACCTTAAAGAGGGCCAAAAGGTTAGCCCTCATGTACTCAAATTGATTGAGCATGTCGAGATTCTTAAAGTGCAAGGGGTTGACATTCCCGAACAACTCGTAATTGACCGTGTACTACATTCCTTGGGAAGAATAAAGGCATATGTGATGTTTAGGGTAAACTACAATATGCAAAATATGCAAACCTCTCTCCACGAGTTGCACAAAATGCTTGTGCAAGCGGAGAGAGACATGGGGCTAAATGTTAGCACCACCAAGGATGTGCTTCTCATCAATAACAAGAGTAAGGGGAAGTTCAAAAAGAGTGCAAGCAAAGGGAAGAAGCCTTCCACCTACAAAGGCAAGGGAAAAGCTATTGAGAATAGCTCACCCAAGCCTAAGAAAGGTGCCTCAACCGAGGACAAGTGCCATTATTGTAATGGCGTAGGGCATTGGAAGAGGAATTGCCCCAAGTATCTAGGAGATATCAAAGCCGGGGAAATTGTTTCCGTTGGTAAATTTTCATCCCTATCTTTTATGTTATGATCTCAACTTTGGTATATAGATACAAGTTGTGATTCTTACCCTTTTTAATTGTAATTAGGGCACCCAAGCAAGGACAAGGGCAACGACAAGCAAGCCTAAAGAGATTCTTCAAGGGAAGCTAAAGTAGCCCCATGGATGAAGACATAAGGAAGCTTGGTCTCATTTTGTGTTGTCTTCCTTTTTTGGGTTGTATTTTGTGATGTTGTTTTAGAAACTCTTTATTTCCTTGTTTGACAATGGAAATTTGTTTATTTCCTTTTATTAACTTTGGGTTGTAATTGGATTTTGGTGACTTGGTTTTCAACCCAAGTCACTCGGTTTATGAAACTTTTTCATTCTAAAACTTGTCATTATACTTACTTGATCTAATAACATAAATTAATCGACTCAAATTGATCACGCAAATATTATGATGATGGGATCATTATAATAAAAAGGCTAAGAATTCGATTCTCACTTTGAAAGATCAATTGCTAAGTCAAAATTGAGTTATTGAACTCAAAATATGGAATCTACCAAACCAATTGGCCATACCACTTATAAAGATAGTAATTGACATGAATATGAGTTCACCTCTTTAGCTCTTATAGAACTAGTCTATGTTGAAACTAAGATTCGATGTCTTTACAAAGAAGTCTTTAGTAGATCACTTAAGGTCATGTTGTGATGCTTCTACCTAACTTACGAGTATGAGTACAAAATTGTTTGTGGCTCATAAGGCTATCTTTTAAGAAAATAGTTGTATTTTTCTAAAGATAGAGTGGGAGAAAATAAGCCACAACGAAAAACTAGTTAGGAACTAGTGAGAAAACCAAAAGAAAGTGTTCGTAGGTTAAACTCAAGACTAGTGAGGAGACCAAAAGAAAGCGTTCTTAGGTGAATCCTTAGACTAGTCTTGAGACCAAAAGAAATTGTTCTTGAAATAATAAGACTATGATCTATGAAGTGGAAGTACCTAGAAATTTTAAAAATTTGATTTTCTAACTTAAGAGACTTATGAAACTATATGGAATCTATGCAAAAAAAAAATGTTTTATTTGGAGTTGTCCAATTGTAGTTGCATAGATAGACATGTAGATGTCTTCAAAAGATAAGTTAACGCGTAACTATGCTTAAATCCAAATCATCAATAAAATACCTCTTATTAAGTGTGTACAAAATACACATCAAAACCACATGTCCAAATAGGGATTTGGAATAGGATGTGTACATGACACAAGCCTATTGTATGCATGTATCTACCTAGAGATTATGATGATCTTTTATTATAAGATATAAGAAGGGTTTCACTCGAATTGTCGAAAAGTCATGTATAGACATGAAAATCAGTGGGAGTTAAAGTCATGTATAGACATGAAGTTAAGTGGGAGTTTAAGTCATCATGTAAAGACATGAAGTTCAGTGGGAGAAATTGTTTTCCACGTGAATGACGTTTCACTCATTAAGAGTGACATATTCATATTACCTTTTTGAAAGGAGTGGTTGGATTTTAATGTTGGATGAAAGAGGGCAACGTGTATACTGAAATCAAAATCTATTGTGGAATAGAAGATTTTAGCTTGGCATTTAAAAGGTATCTTATATTGATAAGATCCTTAATCTATTCAACAAGTTAAAATAGGTTGTTTATGTTGATAAAAGTGGGATCACTATGAAAGGGTCATAGTCATCCACTGAACCTAAGAGTTGTTGATCACATGATATCGATCATGTGTGCCATACACGTACCTAAATAAATTGTATGCTGTGAGCATGACAAGCCAAAAGCAAATCAATCCATATGAGAGTAATTGGATAAGCCTACAAGAACATCCGTAGAGTTCTCGAGGAGAACTAGGGATACATTCTTGTGTTTGGTAGAGAAAATTTGATAATGTGGTAAAGGTTACACAAACCCAAATTTCCAAACTTATAAAAGGATTTATCGAAATCCTAGGCGTACTTTTGTTATAAAAGAAGCGAATAACTAAAAGGATGATTGAAGAGTCAATCATTATAAATTCTACAAATAGAGACGTAGTACATTATGATGAGAATAAGGTGGCTTACAAGGAGCTAATGGTAGCTCATTTCACCTTAATACCTATCAGTTATCATGATAACGAGTGGGAGTATCTTTCAAGTTAAAGAGCCCAACACTAGATAAGAGATCTAGACATGTACGTAGATGAATTCATGTTATTAGGAATAACGTTGGATGGAAGGAAAAAGCAACTCACAAGGTTGGAATAAATGAATATATGGTATATTCACTACCCAAGCCTTTATTGCATTTAATAAGATCGTCGTGAATTGTCATAGACGAAATAAACTTTCGATTATATGATATGAAGCAATAAAATTATGTTGATTGTTCATATATGATAATCACATTTATCGTTTGAGTTTTTAAAACTTGTTTTGTGCTTTGTTATATCCAAATGGATTGTAGAGACAATTTTGGACTCCATTAAAGTGGACTGATTTAACATAGCATTGGCCCATAGTCACTTATGTGAGGTGACATCTCGAAGTGACTAGATTGTGGTGCGATTGATGGCAAGTTCAAGTGTCATAGGGTCATAGGGATGACCAATCGATCACATAGACAGACTGTAAGGGACATTCTGTCGGGAAGTGACCACTTATAGAATTCTGGCAATTCTTGTAGCCTGGTCGTGGCAAAGAGCTACTAGTATTCTTTTGAGTCAATTCTTTTACTAAAGACTGTTCGCCTAAGGTGGCACAGTTTCAGAGTGACTTTGATTTATGCTCTACGACCTTCGTAACTGGGGTCAAATGGGCATATTTTGGGTCATGATGCGCTGTGGCTATGCAAAGGGAATAGTGCGATAGGAATTGTCCACCCCTTGTCAGGGTTGTTTTAAATCTCAAGGCCACTCGAGGAGAGTAAGCTGAAAATGCGTGGCCACGCTCGGAAGGTATCTATGGTAGATAATTCCGGTCAGACAGTTACTCTCCAGATCGAGGAAACCACTCTTGATATGATCAAATGCAAGTACGACCTGCAAGACACCTTGCATTGAGTGGGAGATATTGTAATAGGACAAGAGAATTGGTGACGCACACTTGTCTCGGACAAGTGGGAGATTGTTGGAGTAAATGTCCTCAACAATAGTGCGATCACATAATTAAATCTCAATAATAAGAATACAAAGGGATGATGAATATTATAGTCAACTGGTCAACATAAATCGGTAACGATTGGCTCAATTGAGTTTGACGTTACTGTCGTATGACGGTGGTGATCAGTTGATCCCTTGAGGTCACACCTAAAGGACAATCCCCTAATCATGTACATTAATTAATTGTATAGTGATACAGATTAATTAATCCCTTAAAATGAACCAAGTTTAAATTGTGAGTGAGAAATATATCTTATTGTAATATGATTAAATAAGATTCATTTTAGTAATTTAATTGTTATATTACTAAGAATGCATTATGTTTATGAAACATTTGAGATAAGTTAATTTGGTTAATTATAATTACAAATTGTTGTAGATTATTTTAACCAAATATGAGAGGACCCATTTTATTTACATGTAATTATAAAATGTGACTTAAAATGTTAAGTCTAATTTATTTGTTATGAAATTGCATTTAAATTGGTTAAATGTACATTTATAAGCCTAATTACATGTTACATGTCACATGTCACACTTGTGACAAATGACAAATTGCAAAAATAAAATGGACACCCATATTACATGGGTACACCGGTTTTTGTGGTGTTGGTGGGTATGATTTTAGTTTGTATTTTATTCTAATTAAGAATTAGAACAAATCATTACTACAATAATCCATACACTCAACCTTACATTGTGAAGAACAATATGAAAATGACAACACCCCACCCATGTGGGTGTGTGTGGGTGACCGGTTTTGAGCAAGCCAAATAGGGCTTGTTTTTCCTCTTATTTATACTACACTCTACCTCATATAATTCACTCATGCAAAATCATTTCTTCTCTCTAACATCTCACTAAACTTGAGAAGTTTACATAAAACTTAGAGTTCATATTCTCTAATAATATACTAGTGTAGTATTAAGAGTTATTAGATCATTTTAAAGGGCTACTACATTTAATACTAGTGTAGTATTATTTTGTAGAGATTAAGGGTAGTCTTGGGTGCAACTAATTGGAGGTTTTCTATTTTGAAACTTGGAATTCATCCTCATCTTACTAGCTCAAGATCAATATTTGAAAGGAGTTCAAATATTGTGCCCATTTCCATATAATCAATGTAAGAAATGGTTCTTTCCTTTATATTTTGTTATGCATGCATAAGATTTATTTAGTTTAAGAGTAAACTAAATGTATTATGATATTAGAAGTGTCTAATATTGAGTTTAAGAAACTTACAACATATAACTCGATTTACCGTCTTTCCTTACTTGTTTCTATGCTATTTTGGCTAGAATATCGATTCTGCCGCTTTTGTTATGTTTTAATGCAGATTGGATGCATTTGGAGCTTTTTTGAGTAGATATGAAGCATGGCGGAGTCGGATCGTAGAAGGTTAGACACGGAAATCGAAGAAACAAGCCAAAAGAAGGGATGCTCGACCGAGCAGAAGCCACTTGCTCGATCAAGTCGTGGTGATGGCTGCTCGATTGAGCAGATTCACTTTGCTCGATCGAGCAACCTAGTTTTTCGGCAGTTTTCGTATTTTCCTAAACTAGTTTAACCTAATTAATTAGATTTTTATTATAAAAGGAAAGCTCGTCTTTCATAATTAAGTATGCTTTAATATTAGAAACCTAAATTAGTTTGCTTTGCCTCTGGATTTTCTCATCAAGACTATTGTCTTTAGTTCAAGCTTGTAATCGGTATTCTCTAATCTTCTTTGTTATTCAAATTAATTACCTTCTAGTTCTTTAATTATTCTTTGTTCATACTTTCATAATTGTTAATCATGTTTACTTTATTTATTATCGTTGTTATTAATATCTTTATGAGTAGCTAAATTCCTTTCTAGGGTTGAAAGGGGATCTAGGATTGTTAGAAGGGGTAGACTAATTAATTGAATTGCAATTGCATGGTTATCGTTTGATTATCGTTTTAATTCTAGTTGTTTAATTACTGCCCAGGATTAATTAACTAGTCTCGCAAATTAGGATTGACACTGACCGGGTTAAGACTAGGATAGGCTACGATAATTGAATAGAACTCGTTTAATGATAGCGATCGCATGTTAGATTGTAGATCTAAAGGGCATAATTGAATCGACCGATCTTGTGACCTTGGATAACTTTATTGCATGATAGTCGACTACATCCCTACCCCTGAACAATAATCCTACTGAACCTGAGATCCTAGACTTTTAATCTCATTGATTTCAATCTTTTATTGTTATTGTTTGTCTTTTATTGTTATTGTTATTATTTATTGTTATTGTTTGCAATTAGTTTAGAACACAAATCTCAAAACCCCGAAATTGTTACTATAGAGACGAACTTAGTTTAACAGATTAGAATACTACCGCCTCCCTGTGGATTCGATACCTTACTTACTGCTGACTATTAGTTATTAGTGATTTAGGTTTACTTTGATTAAGGTGACGCGACTTTACCCTTATCAAATTTGGCGCCGTTGCCGGGGAGGCAACATTTTTCTGTTTGTTTCTACTTAGTTTGTCTTTTTCTTCGTCTTAGGGAACCTAAGTTCCTTGAGACCGTTCTTATCCTTTTCTTTAGTTTTTGTTTATGCCCAGGTGTTCTAGGTCCGATCTCGTACCCTACGATTCCAAACCAGAGAGAACTCTCTGAGTTAGACGAAACTTTTGGAAGGAAATTCAATAAGCGGAAGACTTGAGTACACTTGACACAGTTTACGCCGAATTCGTCTCATTAAAACCATCCTTAGAAGAGGATACATATATTTCTGCACCCACTACAACCATGCCTACTTTAGCCAGCCATTCGGAGCCTACCGTTGCATCTATTCCCAAGGGATTCAAACTCCCTACTACGAGTAATGGAACCTTTGAGATTCGTCCATCTTATATCTCTTTGGTGGAGCGAAACATATTTGGAGGAAGCCCTACTGAGGATCCTGCGAAGCATATGGAGAAATTCATTAACTATTGTTGCTCTATTCCTTTAACGGGTGGGGTGACGCAAGATCAGATCAAGTTGGTGTTGTTTCCCTTTTCACTACGAGACGGGGCAGAAGATTGGTTGAGTGAGTTAGATGTGGATGCACTTGGCATCAGCGATTGGAATTCTCTGGCTCTTGCATTCTACAAAATATATTTTCCGCCATAGAAAACCAATGCCATTCGAAGTCAAATCACAAGTTTCAAACAAAGTCCCTCTGAGAACTTCAATGAGGCCTGGGTTTGCTTCAAAAAGCTTGTCAAGTCTGTTCCACATCATGGTTTTGATACTTGGTTCCTATGCAACCAGTTTTACAATGGGTTATATGATGATCAGAGGACATTGTTGGATTCTGCTGCTAATGGAAGATTCCAAAATAACACTACTGATATTAATGCTTGAAAATTGATTGATGAGATAACTACTCACACTGCTGAGTATGGAAATCCCAGGGGTAATGCGAGGAGAATAGGTTCGGATAATGCCTTTGCAGCTCAGTTGGAGGCATTAACTGCTAAAATTGCCGAATTACAAACCTCAAAATCCTTGGAAAATAAGCAAACGGTTCATGCCATGGTTCAACAAGAGTCAACCTGTAAAAGATGTGGTACCATGGGGCATAATGCGGTAGAGTGTATGAGTACGGTTGAACAAGGACTTGCTTTTCAATCCTTTAAGCAAGGTACACCGTACTCTAACTTTTATAATAAAAGGACGAGAGAACACCCAAATTTCTTCTACCAAAGCCAGAATGTTCTTAATCCTACCCCGCCGCCAACTCAGCAACAAGGTTCCTCATATGTGATTTCTCAGAATCGCAATCCTCAAGGCAATTATAACCGTCCAAATCAAGGAGGCCAAAACTTTCAACAAGCTCCATCTCCACCACCTCCAAGTAATGATATGGCGGAATTGCTCGCGCATAACAAGATAATGGATATTCAAATTGCCCAATTGGCAATTCAAAATCCACACAAACAACCGGGTAATCTTCCTCCTCAAGGACACCCTCCACATGATCGAATAAGTAAATGCTATTACTTTGAGGAGTGGGACCTATTACAAAGGCCCGGAAATGAAAGGGGATGATAACGATGAAAGTACGAAAGTTGCTCGTCAAGATTCGAAAAACAGCAAAAAAGTGGCTGAAAAAGAGGTTGCTCGATCGAGCAGAACCCCTTTGCTCGATCGAGCAACCCAGGAAAAGTTCGAAAATTTTGCTCGAAAATTTCCTGAAAGTTCCTGTTTTGAAAAACTCGATCGAGCAGCCCCTTTGCTCGATCAAGCAACCCCTGATCAGGCCTATAAGTCCTATATTTCATCTACAAAAGCAAAAGAAGCCGAGCCAATCGGAATTAAACTTCCTTCTCCTCACCGCCAACATAAATCCAAGCTTGATACACAGTTCGGAAGGTTTATGGAGATGGTCAAGAATTTGCAAGTGAGTGTATCATTTACTGAGTTGATCACTCAAGTGCCGGCCTATGCAAAATTTCTGAAGGACATATTGACAAGGAAGCGATCCTTTAATGAAGTGGAGACGGTTGCATTTACTGAGGAATGCAGTGCTGTGTTACAATCCAGATCACCACCTAAGTTAAAGGATCCAGGGAGTTTTTCTATTCCTTGTAATATAGGCTGTTTAGCCATTGATAAAGCCCTTTGTGATTTAGGGGCTAGTGTTAGTGTGATGTTATTTTCTATATGCAAAAAGCTTAATATGGGTCAACTTACTGTTACAACCATGACCTTACAAATGACCGACCGTTCTATTAAACACCCTTTGGGGATTTTAGAAGATGTACCGGTTAGAGTAGGGAAATTTTTCATACCAGTTGACTTCGTTGTCTTAGATATGACTGAGGACACCCAAATTTCTATCATCTTAGGACGACCATTCCTCCATACTGCGGGGGCGGTTATAGATGTTAAGAATGGGAGACTTACATTAACAGTGGGGGATGACAATATTACTTTCAACTTAGTGCATGCAATGAAACACCCCATGCTAGAAGAGACTTGTCATAGGATCGATATTGTGGATTTGAATGTTGATGATTGTCTCTCTTTATGCTTGAATAGGGATCCTCAGGAGTTCGCCTTAATTTCCAGCACTGCTGAAGCTGGAAGCTCACGGAGTAAGGCAGTAGTTGAGATGGAAAAACTACTGACAGAAGAGGAATGCCAGTTACAAAGGGTGTACAACTTATGTAACCCCCATACGGTTACCGAGATCCCCATTCATCCTAACTGATGAGCAGTAGTGGCAGCTGGTCACTACACCCCCCCATTTTGCAGCTGGTTTGGGGGAGGCTATGTCTATACAGCTGGTATTATCTATCCTTGTACTTTCTTTTATTGTATTTTTTTTAGTTATCTCCCATTCCCCTTTGTTAGTTGTGTCCTTTAAGTTGCTGCTGTTGATTGATATGTGATTGTTGTGCTGTTAGCGTCACACTGAGGACACTGTGACATTTAGGTTTGGGGCAGTGTCTTTATTTATGTTGTGTGCTTATTTCCGTTGTGTGAAAGAAAAAAAATCATAAAAATTGAAAATTTTACAAAATCCAAAAAACATGTTTTTATTTAATTAGGTCAAGTCTTGGTGAAATTGAATAACAATGATGATAATTTGCATTTTTTCTGCATTTGAATCCCAAATTAGTTGTCCATGTACATTGTTTTGACTTACTACTTTTGAAAACAAAGCTCATAGAACGAGTCTTGACCTTTTTTGACTTACCTTATGCTAATTAGATTTGGCCAATTTTAGTCGGTAAACCACTTAAAATTCTGAGGTCTATAGAGCTTCCTAGGCTAGGCACATCAATAAACTGGTCTCATTGTCTTTAGGCTTGAGTGTGGTACTCCTTGTGGAATGTGTAACATCAAATTGCATAAGTGTGACATTCGTTTCTTGATACTATACGCGTTCGTTTGATAAGTGCGTGAGGAAAGGCAGCTCTTTTTGTTCAAATAAGCTTCACATAGCCAAAAAGACTTGATTTTATACCCTTATTATTGAGTTCTTTAGGTTTAGCAAATTGGAGCCCTTTGTAGCCTGTTTTATAACCCATCTAATAGCTACATTCCTAGAATTTGCCTACCTTATCTAATAGCTACACTCCGTTCTTATCCTTTTCGGTTTGGATTTTTTGATTATTACCGCTTATTTCAACGTTTTAAATTGTCTAATGCAGATGGGAGATCGAGGAAAGAGCGTTATTGTTGGACCAATTTCATAGTTTTGATAATGACATGTGTTTACGTAATAATATGTTTTACTCGATATATCATATGCGTGTAATTGTGTGCTTTAGTCTTATTATAGCTAGCAACAATTATGAGAAGAAAGATCAAAGTTAGGCATAACTTTTATAAAGTCTGTGAGACAAAGTTATAACAACTTCAGGAATAACTTTGGAAGTGAACTTGGAAGTTATAGCTAACCAGGCATAACTTTAAGGAAAATCGCTTCAAACAAGATCTACATCAAACTACACAAGACTCGAGATGGAGAGTCTTTGTGATCAAGATGAAGAGATGATCCGTATACTGAAGATCTTTCTGAAGATTAGATAGTATAGGTCGTCATTCGGTAACTATTTCATTCGAGAGATTTTATGTTCAAAAGTTATAGCTTTAGTCTATGACTTTGGATGATAAAATATTGATGCATGATTTTGGAAATAAAATGTTTTGAAATGTTTTCAAAAGTGAAAGAGTATTTTTATATTTATCAATTATTTTAATAAAGAATATATTTATGAGATTCTATTGGTTAGTAATACAACTTATGGGTTGTCATGCTACCTAGGGTTTCTAATATATTCGATCTCAATTTGTTGTTAACCTAATTAGCCCACCTAGTGGTTGAGCCATCTAGGGTTTCGTGAAACCTAGTTTGTGCCACCTAGGGATTCGTGCTCCTAGGGTTTTGTGAGCTAGGTGAATCCGGCCTCCTTAGGCTTGTTTCCTTAGTTTACCTAATCTAGGATTCTACTATATCTTTACAACAATATTTTGAGATATTAAGATAAATATATTTCTATAAGATAAACCAAATAATATTTTGAGATAAAGATATGTCTAAAAGATAAGCAAATATTATTTTATGGTAAGATAAATATCTTTATTAAATATTATACTAGGGTTTTAGATCTACTATGATTCTTCTACTATAAATACTCCTTCACATAGAAATTGTAAAACACACGACTATACACGAAATACACACATATTCACACGGCATCTATTTTACTTGTGTTGATTTTCAAAATCGTTTTAAAGCAAACCTTTGAGCAAATATTTATTATTTTTAGAGTTTGTTTTTAAAAGAGTCGTGCATCAATTATTATCAATCGCTTGAGTGAAATACGTTATTGGATAATAGTACATCATTATAAGCTTACAATTCTTTAACGGGAATCTGTGTGAGTTATATTGTACTTTCTTATGAGCGTAAGATAGTATAGAGTATTTAGCGATACTCACCTTGAGTTATAATCATAGTGTTGATTATACGAGTGGGTTGGTAATTTTTGTAATCCGTAGAAAGGTACTAAAAATTATTAATCGAGAATAGTGGACGTAGGTTTCAACGTGTGAAACTGAACCACTTCAAAAATCGTGTGCCTCTCTCTTATCTCTTTACTTTTCGTTATTTTGTTATTCGCGCTTACTTTGATTAATTGATTAGTTGATTTTAATTCATAAAATCAAATAATTAATTACATATCATTTAATTCGAAAAAGTGGGGCTAGTTTTTAATACTCAATTCACCCCCCCCCCCTCTTTCGTATTCGATCAATAGACTCTACAATTGGTATCAGAGCCTCGTGCTCTTGATTGCCTTACAGCAAGGAGTCTGATCCATTTATCTTTTTATTTTTATTTATTTTCCGCTGCATTTATTTTTATTTTTAATGGATTCCAAACATCTGAAGTGTCCCGTATTCGATGGGAAGAACTACAGTTTATGGAAAAAATATGATGACCCATTTCATAAAGGGTAACGATTGGGAGTGTTGGCTAATCATTAATAATGGTCCTAATAAGATCATGCTTGGAACGGCCACTGGCACTTCTATCGAAAAGAAAGAAGATGACTATGTTGAGGCAGATTATAAGAAAGCTGAGAAAAATTCAAAGGCTATTAGTCTGTTGCAAAACGGCATGACCCATACTGAATTTGATCGTTTCTCCTCTAGTTCTACTGCCAAGGAAATATGGGATGGTCTTGAGTTAGCTTATGAGGGGACAACTGTTGTCAAAAAGCAACGCATAGCTCTACTTATGCGAAAATACGAATTGTTCTCCATGGAACAAAATGAATCGCTTGACAGCATGTCTACTCGCTTCTCCACTATCATTAATGAATTGAAAAATCTTGGAAAAACTTTTGACTCCGAGGAAATTGCCAGGAAGATCCTTAGAAGTCTATCTAAAAGATGGAGACCTAAGGTGACGGTAATTGAGGAATGTAAAGACCTATCTGACCTATCTTATCAAGAGCTACTTGGAACCCTAATGGCTCATGAGATTACTCTTGATGAAGATGCGGCAAATGATAGTAATAGCAAGAAGGTGGTTTTACAGGCCGAATCTAGTGAAAGACAAGATTCGGATCTTGAAGATGAAACAATGTTATTTGCTAGACGTTTTAAGAAAAAGTTCTTTAACAAACCACAAGGGAAAACGTTTAACAACAACACTAACACATCTTACAAGAAGCCAATTGAGTCAAAAGGGTCTCTTTCTAGTCGTGGTTGCTTCAAATGTGGGGATAATGATCACATGATCAAAGATTGCCCTACATGGAAGAAAATCAAAGACAAAAATCAACGAGACAAAACCAAGAAGGAATTCAAGCAAGTCATGATGGCTTACTGCTGGGGAGATCTCGACACAGAGGACGACGAGTCAGAGGAAGAGGAAGTCGCCAACTTGTGTCTAAGCAACGTCAGTCTTGACCTAATTTCAGACAGTGACAATGAAAGCGAATCCGAGATGTGTCTTGTTGGCAACTCAGATTCAGAAACAGATTCAGAAGATGACGAAGAGGTTAGTCATCTTGAACTTAAAAAGCAAGTTAAGAATTTATCTAAGAAGTCTTTAATTAAGTATTTTGAAGAAGCCTTAGATCATTGTCATGAGCAGAGTCTAGAATTGAAAGATCTTAAAGAACAAATTCTTGACATTGCTGAGGAAAACCAACTTATTAAGGCCAAAGCTAAAAAGCTCAAGTCTAAAGTTATGGCAACTTCAGCTATAACTTCAGACAAGACAAATGTTGAGAAAGAAGCTCTTGAGTCTAAAGTTATAGCTAATGAAGCTATAATCTCAGAGTTAAAACTCAACATTAAGCATCTTCAAGCCAAAGTTATAGCTAATAAAGCTATAACTTTAGAATTAAAGAAAGTCAATGAGCATTTACAATCTGAAGCTAAGGCAAAGGAAGTTGTTATCCTTGATCACGAGAAAGTAAACTCTTTTCTTTCTCAGCAATTGAAAGATTTGAAGGCTGAATTCTCCCAAGCCAAAAGTCAACATAATGAGGAGAAACTTATCTTGAATAAACATTTCAATGACTTTCGTGAAAACTTTAAAAAGAACAATCCCGCCAAAGACTCGAATGTAGATCATTCGTCGTGTGAAAAAGAAATTCAGTCTTTGAAGGAATTGCTCCTACATGCACGAAAAGTTCATGATAAGTGGGAAGGAAGTCAAAAGGTCTTAGACTTCCTTACCAAACAGTCTAACAATAACATGAAGAAAGGTCTTGGTCATGAATGCTATAGTCGTAGAGACCATGATAAATGCAAATCCACTCCTTCTGACCGTGATTTCAGAAGAAGGAAGTACGTAAACCTTTCAGAATATCTGATTTGCAATTATTGTGGTCACAACGGTCATGTTAAAGATAATTGTGTTAAATATGGTAACGACAACAAAAATCAAACTGATTTTGTGAAAGAGCATGACGCGTCTAGTGAGTCCGAGTCTGAACCTCAACGTGATGAGGTTAGAAATAATGAGTTTAGATGGTTTTATGACATGGCTTTCGATTACACATCTGTACCTTCAAAATCCAAATCTTATGTGAATCAGAAGCAGTCATTCAAACCTAATGTGCGTCGCAACAATAACAAACATTATAATAAACCTAGCAAACCCTATCCTAAAAAGAAAAGAATTGTTAAACAGGTATGGGTTAGGAAGGATCAAATATATATAGTCACTAACCATAAAGGACCCAACTTAGCGTGGGTACCTAAAAGCTGTATTTGATTCTCTTGCAGGTAATAGTGAAAGAAAACAATCTATGGTATCTCGACAGTGGATGTTCGAGACACATGGCTGGAAACAAGAATTTATTTCTTTCACTAGAACCCTTCAACGGTGGCAAGGTCACCTTTGGAGACAACAAGAAGGGCAACATAATCGGTGTAGGTAAGATTGGTATATCTTCTTCACATGCTATTAATAATGTATATCTGGTAGATGGCCTTAAGCATAACTTGCTAAGTATCTCTCAACTATGTGACAAAGGAAACAAAGTCGTTTTTCATTCAAATGTTTTGTCGTATCATAGTTGAAGGAACTAGCAATGTTATCTTAGAAGGTCTCGTAAACGGAACGTGTTATGATTGTTTAAACAAAGTCACTACAAGTTCCTTTACGTGCATGAAGTCACAAGTTGATTATCATGCTTGTTGGCACAAGAGTTTGCACACATCAGTCCAACAATTTTAAAGAAACTCAGTCCTTGGGATTTAGTTTAGGGGTTTTAGCCCTCAAGCAAATTCGAACAAGAAAAGATGTGTGACTCCATGTGCCCTTGTAAACAGTTAGATTCTTCTTCAAACCGAAAAAGAGTGTAAGTACAGCGCTTCCACTTGAGTTGGTACCACACATGGATCCTATGTGGACCTATGAAAAGTTTAGAGCCCGCGGTGGATCAAGGTACGTATTCGTCCTAGTCGACATCGACTACTCTAGGTATTATGCCTATCTTTACTAATTTACTAAAGATGAAACTTTTGATGAGTTTGTGGTACTAATGAAGCTTGCCCAAAACAAGTATGATAAAAAGTTAGTTTCCATTCGTACGGATCATGGCACCGAATTTGATAATCAAGCCTTTATAGAATATTGTAGGGAGAATGGTGTAGGACATAACTTTTTTGCACCACGAACCCCACAACAAAATGGTGTCGTGGAACGTATGAATAGAACATTAGAGGACATGGCCCGCACTATGCTTTTGTGTAGTGGCCTTCCTAAGAGCTTTTGGGCAGAAGCCATAAGTACTGCATGCTATGTGCACAATAGAGCTATGATTAGACCTATTCTCAAAAAGACTCCCTATGAACTTTTAAGAGGGAGAAAACCCAATATTGCTCACCTTCGTTGCTTCGGGAGTAAATGTTTTGTCCATAATAATGGAAAAAGTAATTTGAGCAA
>JAIUZE010032214.1:0-20453 GCA_022085475.1 Heliosperma pusillum | reverse complement strand
CGACAAGCGATGACATTTCGCATCCAAGACTCGGTCATACAAAGAAGCCGAGTACCCCAAATTCGGTCAACCTTCACGAAAGAGGCGGAAAAGAGCACAAGCATCATACAAGCGGTACGCTACATGCAATGACACCACCTCGCAAGTATACAACATTTGACGGCCGGGTCGATCAACGCAAAGCGTTCGCCTCTCAACAACGTCGTCATATGCTCACTAACACATGCAATTAAGCAGTAAGGATACACTCCTCGTTCCGACATTCCAGCCTTATGAACGAAGAGGTAGCCGGGGAATGAGAGTACAAAGCACATAACAAATAGTGCTCAAACCAATAACATGTGTAAAACCGACTCAAAGTGGGACATATCAAAAACCGTCACAACACATGCGATACAAGCGAAGGGAATATCATATATTCGAAACATTAATATTTAAAGTCATTACGTAAATTTATACGATAAACGATCAATCGGAAATATTATAAATGAAAACATAAGAAAGAAAAGTAACTAGAATTCCAGCGTGTGCCAGCCGGTCAAGGGGACAGGCTGCCGGCTACCCGGCTGGCACCAATGTCACACCTTAAAAACAAGTGAATAAGCAGCGTGTCCCAGCTGGTCAAGGGGACCGGCTGCCGGCTACCCGGCTGGGACCAAAGTCATATGAGAAAAACGAAGGCAAAATGGTATGTGTCTCAGCCGGTCGGCTGACCCGCTGCCGGTCGGCCGACTGAGACCAAAGTAATACAAAAACTTTTATGTAACACAATTAACTTCCAGCCACTCCCCAGCCGGTCAGCTGACCGGCTGCCGGTCGGCCGGCTGGGGTGTATTATGCACGAAAATGTCAAATTTCACTAAGGCTCAACATACAATAATCATCATCTAACATCACAAATCATCAATTCTTATTATTAATTATCAACTAACAACAACCATCATCAACAACACAATTCCTATGATTACTAATCCTATTCTAAATACGATTACTAACGTAGAAATCACATTAAAACACGTAAATGATATCGAGTAACCCTTCATCGTTATCTTTTTGCGTCTTCAATCCTCGTCAATGTCCTCCTCTACTAAGTAGTAGTCTTTGTCGAGGTCTTGGAGGTCACCACCTACAATTAGATAACAAAAGATGAATATAATTCACCTTTTAGAAAGACGGATAATTTGAAATGCGAGAAAGTCGGTAATTTTATTACCAATTAAGATAGAGGACGATTAGAGGGAAAGATTAAGACGAACTTTAGTGAATTTGAGCGAGTAATGAAGGAGTAGCGATGATCTTAAGATCGATCAAGAATGAAGTTAGGTTTTTGGGTGGTTACTTGGTGAAGAAGAAGGAGAAGTTGGATGTGAGGGAGTTTAGGGTTAAGGGGAGTATGAGGGAGTAAGTGGAAAATTCATGGAAAAAGCCCATAAGCGTCTTAAGATGTAACTTACTCGGAATCTCGCGTAAAGTCCGAAAACGAACTCGCATTTTCTAAAATAGACACGGGAAATTAAATTCTAGCCTAAAACTAAAATTCGCTGAAAAGTATCCGTATAATATTTTCACAATAAAAATAGGGTACATTTGCGGGTGTTACAATCACCCCGCCTTTTTAAAAAGTTTCGTCCTCAAAACTTGAGAGTAGAAAACAAAAGTATCAAAGACAGGAATCGATTTTCAAAATCAACACGAAAACTTTTACAAGGGAATCATTTATGAAACGAGGTTCATCTCGAAAACGGTTTAAGGAAAATTTTTCATAAGTGCGAAACTTTATTTATGGATCTCAAGAGTGCCCGTCGTGAACGAGTACTCTAGTTATCCAAATCAATTAATGTCGAAATAGTGAAATCGAAATCAAACAAACCTTAGTAAGTGCAGGACTAGTCACCAGACGTCTCCAATAACAAGTCCAAACATCCAACCAAACGAAAAATCCAAATATAAAAGCGAAATAAGTCTATTTTCTCCAAAAAGGAGGTACAAAAATCATATTTAAAACTTTGGTGAAACCTTAGATTGGAAATACAATATGAAAATTTGGAAGTTTTCTCAAGGATAAATTCAAAATAACAAGATATTATACGTACATAGCGCGACTCGAACCTTAAGTCCGCAAATCACGATGCTAAGAGGTACGCCCAACGAGCAAAAAGGACCAAAAAGGGGAAGGATTGAAGAGTAGCAGATCGAGCAAGGGTTAATTTGAGGGAAAAGAGAGGGATGAAATCCAAACCTATCTTTCATCTATGACAATTCAAACGTCGATCGCAACTCGACATTACTAACTTCACGAGTAAACTAGTCCTCAAGAGGGTGCAATCTATCCTCAACATTTTCAATCATTAGAATTCCTACAAAAATATTCCATTATCACGAGGCTTCAAGCCGCTAACCTAGTTATTCAAATCCAATTAGTATCTACTAAGGTCCATCGGCACGGTAGACTTCACAACTAACAATCCACATGAAAGATTCATAACGTACTCTAATCTTCTTAGTCTCATCAAAACTCTTACTAGAAACTACCAACCAAAAATATTTATATCTGGGGGAACATGATCGCTAACAACTACAAGGTAAAAGAGACTTACCATGAAATCCTTTGATTCAATTTATTCCAAAACTCATTACCCTAAATTATTCACAATGAACCTTCTTATCTTCAAAACTTAAATCACAAAACCTCAAGAGAGATTAGTCACAAATCTCAATTCACTTATATTTTGCCAGATCACAGAGCAAAGCGACCGTTAATGAAATTATTTAGCTCATTCAAACTCAAAATACATCGGTTTTCGCTTATGACAATATTCCTCAAGTTTGGTCATCCAATCCAAATTCCACAAGGTAATTATTCCTGTTAGGGTCCAACATGTAAGGACAATTAATTCCCAATTAACATTTAAAGCAATCACTAAAATTCTTAACCATAACAACCAACTATCATTACGCTTATTTCGATCCTCAAAATGATATTGCAACATCAAGTTTCATAGTCTAAAACCACTAAGAGAGGTTCAACCTAAGTTTATCCTCAATTTCTTATAATCAACTAAACATGAAGCTAGCTCAATAGGGTGGGTAGGTACCATATTCGAAACATCTTCAAAACATATCTACTAACCTCTCACATTAGCTAATAAGAAAACTACCTCACAAGAGAGTAGGGAATACGGACATGATACAAGGAACGCTAGGAGGCATCATCAAAAGACTACGATAAGATGGAAAAGAGGAAGGCGGAAAAGGAAGACTAGGTTAATCTAAGGAAGTGAACCTACCAGTCACGATCTCCTGAAGGCATCGGCTTCGACTCGGCTGAGTACATAGCTAGATCCTTTAGTTTTGGCACCGGGTGCAGGAGTCTGACGATCGGGGCACTCATGAACGCGGTGACCAGGCTTCTTGCAGAAAAAGCAAAAGAGGGGCCTATTTTAGCATCCTACTCCGGGGTGAAAGGGTTTTCTACAACCGTCACAAAATCGACTTTGAGCTTGGGCTTGAGGGGGAGCATCGGCGTTTGGGGGGGCATTGAAACGCCTCTGGTTAGCATAGGCATTAGAAGAAGAGGGAGTGAAAGGTGTTTTGTCATGGAAGTTTGACCCTGGATTGAAAGAGGGGAAAGGAGATGGATTCTTCATCTTCGCTCCATCTCTAATGGCCTTCATGGAGTCCTCGGCCCGAAGGGCATCATCATACAATTCTTCGAAAGATGTAGAGCTCCTCCTTACTTTGCTTTGGAGCAAAGCACTAAGCTTATTACGATAGTAAAAAGCTCGATCTTCATCATCCTTGATAAGTCCCGGTGCATAGCGAGCACGCTTGTTGAATTGAGTGGTGAAGTCTTGAGTCATCAAATCACCTTGCTTGAAATCGATGAATTCTCTGAGTCTTTGTTGCTTGAGCTCCATGGGGTAAAATTGGTCCTCAACGAGAGACTTGAAACATTCCCAATCAAAATTGATTTCAAGAATAGCGGTGGGATTAGCAATCGACCACCAGTAGTCTGCTTCCCTCACGAGAAAATATTTAGCAATCCTCACTTTATCTTCTTCACGGACTTGATACAAGTCGAATTGCTTTTCCATCTCCCGGAACCACTCCGAGAGTTCGGTAGGGTCCAGTTCTCCACCATACGGCATAATATTGCTCCTAGCAATTTGGCTAGCAACCCAAGCATAACCTCCTTGGCGATTGTCTTCTCTATGAGGAGGGACTTGGTCGGCATGAGCATTAGCCGCATCTTTTTGGTTTCTCAGAAATTGAGTAAGAGCCTCAAGAATGACGTTCTCTTCTACTCGAGGTCTAACCATCTTCATAAGAAACAAAAATATAACAAGTTAATCCTAACACTTAA
This sequence comes from Heliosperma pusillum, assembly GCA_022085475.1. Lineage (NCBI taxonomy): Eukaryota > Viridiplantae > Streptophyta > Magnoliopsida > Caryophyllales > Caryophyllaceae > Heliosperma > Heliosperma pusillum. Next base: position 16,090 of record JAIUZE010032214.1, on the reverse strand, counting down.
CATAAACAAAGAGACTACCAAGTAAAGTCCTTAATTTCTACCCATCTCTCATTTATTATTTCAAGGTCAAGTAGTTTAAGTTTAGGGTTCACGTGTCTGCGTCGGGAGCGTTTAATCTCTAATACCAACTGTGACAACCCTCGCGAATGCGGAAATAAAAAATAACAAGCATGTGATTTATATAGCGGAAAATACGGTGTTATTAAAACTTTTTACATGCTAAGATAAAAATACGAGGAATGTCAAATAATTACAAACCAAAGTAGAATATACTACAAGAGACGAAGTCTCTCAAAATGTGATCAAGTATCAAAGTTATTAGCAACTAGCTAAATATCGTCTAGAGGTGATTCATCCAGGCCAACGCCCGCTAGCTCACACCCGAACCCAAAATACAACAAGTAAAATCCATCCAAGCAAGCAACCTGTTCATCCATGAAAAACTTGAACGCCACAGTCAGTGGGGAGTAACTCCGAGTTCTCCCAGCCATATCACAATTAACATACTTAAACGGTAATACAAGGATAGAATCATGCATATATAAATATACATGTGAAATACGAGAAGGATAAATAGGCAAGTCAATATATAAATATATCGGTGCATGAAGTACAAAACCGTAATCATCAGATTATAGACAAACTCGGGGAAGACACCCTTAGGCAACTGTACACTCACTAGGGCTTACATCTCACCGTTAGTGGCATACACTTGATAAGATAGAACTCGACATATGAACTGTACACATCAGATTATAAATAGACTCGGGGAAGACACTCTTAGGCAACCATACACTCACTAGGGCTTGCATCTCACCGTTAGCGGCATAAGTTTGATAAGATTGAGACTCGACAAACAAACCATGCCAAATCATCCAAAGATCACAAATAATCAATCATATAATCATCCATCCAAACGTACGAATACGTTGACAACATCTCTCACGGTAAATGACACGCACTAGCACCGTGTACAAACTGTATGATTAAAATCGCATCCACGGGATAAGCATTTCCCTGAACGCATACACGATTCAATACATTTCGTATATGTAGACTAATTTAAACATTGTAGAACGACAATATAAATATCCGGTCCTAGTCTAAACCTGGCCAGACTCTCGGAATCACAATTTCCGATTCGACAAGTGATGACATTTCGCATCCAAGACTCGGTCATACAAAGAAGCTGAGTACCCTAAATTCGGTCAACCTTCACGAAAGAGGCGGAAAAGAGCACAAGCATCATACAAGCGGTACGCTACATGCAACGACACCACCTCGCAAGTATACAACATTTGACGGCCGTGTCGATCAACGCAAAGCGTTCGCCTTTCAACAACGTCGTCATATGCCCACTAACACATGCAATTAAGCAGTAAGGATACACTCCTCGTTCCGACATTCCAGCCTTACGAACGAAGAGGTAGCCGGGGAATGAGAGTACAAAACACATAACAAATAGTGCTCAAACCGGCTGCCGGTCAGCTAACCGGCTGCCGGTGGGCCGGCTAGGGTGTATTATGCACGAAAATGTCAAATTTCACTAAGACTCAACATACAATAATCATCATCTAGCATCACAAATCACCAATTCTTATTATTAATTATCAACTAACAACAAACATCATCAACAACACAATTCCTATGATTACTAATCCTATTCTAAATACGATTACTAACATAGAAAACACATTAAAACACGTAAATGATATCGAGTAACCCTTCACCGTTACATTCTTTCGTCTTCAATCCTCGTCAATGTCCTCCTCTACTAAGTAGTAGTCTTTGTCGAGGTCTTGGAGGTCACCACCTACAATTAGATAACAAAAGATGAATATAATTCACCTTTGAGAAAGACGGATAATTTAAAAAGCGAGAAACACGGTAATTTTATTACCAATTAAGATAGAGGACGATGAGAGGGAAAGATTAAGACGAACTTTAGTTAATTTGAGCGAGTAATGAAGGAGTAGCGATGATCTTAAGATCGATCAAGAATGAAGTTAGGTTTTTGGGTGGTTACTTGGTGAAGAAGAAGGAGAAGTTGAATGTGAGGGAGTTTAGGGTTAAGTGGAGTATGAGGGAGTAAGTGGAAAATTCATGGAAAAAGCTCATAAGCGTCTTAAGACGTAACTTACTCGGAATCTCGCGTAAAGTCCGAAAACGAACTCGCATTTTCTAAAATAGACACGGGAAATTAAATTCTAGCCTAAAACTAAAATTCGCTGAAAAGTATCCGTAGAATATTTCACTATAAAAATAGGGTACATTTGCGGGTGTTACAATCACATTTTAGCTTAATGTTACAAAAGTAATGATTAAAGTTACATTCAGAATGTAGGTGAAAGTCATTAAAACTCACTCATTTTGTTCTAATCTTGTCCCTTCATTTTGTTCTAATCTAGTCCATTCATTTTTATTTTAATCTTAGCCCTCCATCTTGTTCTAATCTTATCCCTCCATCTCTTTCATCCAAAGGTCAAGATGAGGACTCATGGACTCAATTTTGAAGGTGGACTCATTATAACTTGTCTCTCTATACACACACACACACATACACACACACATACACACACACATACACACACACACACACACACACACACACACACACACACACACACACACACACACACACACACACACACACACACACACACCCACACACACACACACACACACACACACACACACACACACACACACACACACACACACACACACACACACACACACACACACACACACACACACACACATATATATATATATAGAGGAAGGTTCAAATGAGTCCCTTATATTTTTTGAGTCCTTAAGTCCTTATATTAGCCATTAGATCTAGTGGATGGATGAATGAGATTAAAGTAGAAAGTAGGGTCTTTAGGGTGAGGAAAAAAAAGGAAAACGGTTATATTACATGAGAAGTTGCATGGTAGTGGAATTGTTCTTCCCAAAGCTAATTAGGGTAGTAGTCTTCTATCGGCTAAAATTAATACCCAATGTACAAAGCATTTTTCAGTTTTCATATTGCTTTCTTCACACACCACTCTTTCACTTTTCCGGGAAATCAAAAGCTCTCCATTTTTCATATTTTCTCTATATCTCTCTATAAATCTGTCTAGAAATCTCTCTAAAAATCAAATTCTCTATATATTTAAGCCATACAAATAAATTAACTTCTTCCCCCAACAGGCCGAAGATTTCACGTTGATTAATTAATACTGGTATTTGTAATGGATGTTATGCAAGTCATTCATGGTAAGAATTTTGATTTACTTTTATGAAAGTCAGTCTATCATGCCTTTTTTTGGTTTCACACTTTAATTTTGATTTTTTTAATATGTTAGGGCATAGTATTTTTTGATATTGAGTGTATTGCGTGTCTTTAGTCGTCTATATAGCTTGAATTCATCATCCATGAACCATTTCACTTGTAATGTGCTTTTTTAAGATAATTATAGCATGTGTATGAATGTGTAACTAGTGAACTTAGCATGTTCATAAAGTTATATTTTAAATGCAATAGAGTTACACTTCCTGAACAGTAACGTTATAGATTATTTTTAATTTTATGGAGTAACTTTCAATTTTATATTAATGATAGTGTAACTTTCAATTGTTTGAAAATCCATATTAATAGCTCTGTTCACTTGAGGGTAAAGAGCTGTTAATTTGAAAGAGAAACCTTGACGTTATTTGTTTTGTAAAATTTAATTTAGATTGACTTTTAAATGTTTGTAAAGTGGTGTTTATGCTTGAAGAAATATTATATGGTAGTGTAACTTTACACTTCTAGAAGTGTAACTTTATAATTATGGCAGGGTAACTTTTAAGGTAGTGTAACTACACAGTTGTAACAATGTACCTTTTGTTTGTTGACATGGTCACTTTGCTAGTTTGTAAATGTTTGTAATGTGGTGTTTTTGCATGAAGAATAACTATATGCTAGTTAGTTGATAGTGTTAATTTCATTGCTGACATTGCAAACTTGCAACTTTGAAGTTAGTTAGTACATGGTCACACTTTTGTTTCATGATTAACCTAGGTTGTTTTCATTGCTGACATTTTATTGTTGTAAGTGTAACTTTGATATAATCTGTAACTTTGAAGTTTTAATTCTGTAAATTTTTTAAATAAAAGTGAAACTTAAAATAACATGTAACTTTGTTGTTAAAATGATGTAACTCCTAACAATGTAACTTTCAAGAGTTAAAATGTAACTTTTATTGGTTTTTAATGTAACTTTCAAATCATGTGTAACTTTGACATTGGGATTGTGTAACTGATGAACCTTCGTGTGACTTAAGAACAAATTTCAAATCATCAGTTGTTCTTAATCTATTTAATTGCTGACAGTGCAAACTTGGAACTAATAACAGAGTCATTTTGAACTATTAACCGTGTAACTTTTAATTGTAGTAAATGTAACTTTGATATAATCTGTAGCTTTGATCATTTAATTCTGTAATTTTATTAAATATATGTGAAACTTAAAATAACCTGTAACTTTGTTGTTAAAATGCTATAACTTCTAACACTGTAACTTTGAAGAGTTAATAATGTAACTTCTATTAGTTGTAATTGTAACTTTCAAATTATGTGTATCTTTGACGTTGGAATTGTGTTACTTATTTTAATAACAGTGTAACATTAGACTTTTAATTGTGTAACTTTGACGATGAAGCCTTTAATTGTTGTAACTCTTAACACTGTAACTTTTAATTATTATAACAGTGTAACTTTTAATTGTTGCGAGGGTAACTTTAAAATTATGTGTAACTGTGACGTTGTAATAGTGTAACTTCTGTTATAACAGTGTAACTTTTAAAATCTTTTTTATGAACTTTTATTTCAGGTGATGGTAAAGTAGTGAGGGGGAGCAATGAGGCTACGTTTTGTAGGGAAGTTGAACAAGAGTTTACACCATTCGTCTGCCAGGAGTTTAGAGAGATTGAGGAAGCGGTAACTTTTTATAAGTTATATGCCATTGCATGTGGGTTTGATGTGCGGAAGTACACGATGAAGAAGTGGCGCGACGGATCAATCAAGTATAAACTTTTGGTTTCCAACCGAGAGGGGTTCACTCAAAAAGCTAAATCAAGTGGGGAAGATGAAAGGATGGAAGAAGTGGAACGACAGTACTGGAAGAGGAAAACCAAAGTCACGAGAGTGGGGTGTAGGGCGAGGATTAAGTTGTTTATGAAGAATGCTGAATTAGTGGTTGATCGATTTATCGAGGGTCACAATCACGAGCTTATCTCTGTTAAGGATAGAGAGTTCCAAAAATTGACGCGCAACATTACAGATTATCACTAAAGGATAATCGTTTATAACTCAGGGTATGTAATCTATTGCATCCACGAACAACTAATTTTCCCTTGACCATGAAACTGATATGCTAAACAAATGGTTGACATTGTTTGGTTTGATTTTCAGTTGAAAATAGGAGCAACACGGACGTAAAAAATGTGCAAGGAACACGTCAATGGCTTTGAGAACATTGGGGCAACCCTAAATGATTTTAAGAACTTTCACAGGGATGTGAAATGTTTCATTCATGAACGAGACGGGCAATTGTTTGTAGATCATTCTAAGGAGATGGGTGAAAATAGGCAAGGGTTCTTCTTTGACTATGATATTGACGATGATGGTAGCCTGAGAAGGGCTATTTGGGCCGACGGGACCGCTCGAAGGAACTACTTTGTCTTTGGCGATGCGGTGTCCTTTGACCCTACATACTCGACAAACAAATATTCTATGGTGTTCACACCATTCACTGGCGTGGATCCCCTCAAACGATCGGTTACATTTGCGGAGGCGCTGATCGCAAAGGAGGACTTTGACTTCTTCAGTTGGGCTTTTAGCAGGTTTTTGATTGCCATGGGGGCTAAGGAACCACAGTATATCGTCACCGATCAGGATCCGGGGAATATAAAAGTTGTCCCTCTTGTGTTCAAGATAGCTAGGCACCGGTTTTGTATGTGGCATATAATGAATAAGATTCCCAGTAAGTTTGGGGTGACCAGAACAGATTACCCTGACTTTATAAAAAAACCTGAATGATATTATATGGGACGAAGAGCTTGAATCAACACCTTTTGATGATAAGTGGGCAGAAATAATAACAGAGCATGGACTGGTTGACAATTCGTGGTTTGCAGACACATACGCTATAAGGGGCCAGTGGGTAATGGCACACTGCAGAGAGATTAATATGGCGTCTGTTATGAGGACAACGCAAAGGTCAGAGAGCGAAAATAGTTTTTTTAAGAGGTTTGAACATAAATCTGGTATGTTAGTTGAGTTTTGGATGCGGTTTGAGAACGCTATGGACCAACAAAGACACACCCAGAAGAAACTTGACAGCGATAACAATCATTCGTCCTCGAAGACGGAGACGCATCTGGCTTTAGAGAAGTATGGGGCGAAAGTGTACACCCATAAAGTGTTTAAAAAATTCCAAGAAGAGGCTAAATACTCAATCGGTACGTTTAACGTTGGGGGCGTTGCTGAGAGTCCAGACCAAGAAGTGACATCAGTAAAAGATACAATTAGGGGGCAAAATTTTAAGGTTAAATACAGCCCAGGTAAATACTAATTAAATATTTAAATACATGTTGCTGATATATAATATATTTAGACCGATTCCCCTCTTCATTCTCTTCTATTTCGACCTTATTTAATGTGTTTTAGCGTCGGTTTTATTGCATTTTGGTTGTTATTACGCTTTCCTTTCATATCATGAATTTCCGCCTCATTTTATAGGAAATGAAGAAAGAATGAGACGGGATGAGAACCAAGAAACCGTCTCTATGCAAATAAGGAAAGGAAGAAATAAAAGAGGAAGAAGAAGAAGAAAGAAATGAAGAGAAGAGGAAGAAAAGAGGAGGAGGAAGAACACGGGTCTCAGCCAGTCCAGGCCACCGGCAGCCGACCAGCCGCCTGAGCACCCAAAATCCCCAAAAAGAAAGGAAGAAAAGGAGAGAAGAAGCAGAGGGGCTCAGCCGGTCCAGGCCACCGGCAGCCGGCTGACCGGCTGAGACCTATCGAACATGAAGAAAATTGACTTTTTGGGTCAGAGGGGCTCAGCCGGTCCAGGCCACCGGCGGCTGGTCGACCGGCTGAGACCCCCACTCTGCAATTCCACCTTCCCTTCTTATTTTGAACCCTCCATTCCACCAACCTATATATACCCCTCTCCTAATTCATTTTAGACACACAACCCTAGACACAAAAACCCTAGATTTTAGCTTTCAATATTCCTAATCATTACTCTAATCCTTTGATAATTAGCACTAATTACTCTAGTTTTCTACTTAGTTATCTTTAGATCTAGTCTTTCCTTTAGCTATTTTTGAACGATTGGGTTGTAATTTGAAGATAAGAGGAGACTCTTATTTGATTATTAATCCAAGTTCCATCCTTTATTACAAGTTTTGGTATAATTCCTCATCTTTATTTCATTACTTGTTCTTGTTTATTTAATTAGTTTTCATGTTGAACATGCCTTCTCTTGTTTATTTCATGTCAAAGTATCCATCTTTAATGTTTTTCTTCATTAGTATGAGTGAGTAATGTTAGACTAGGGGAAGATGGGGGATTTAATGTAAGTTTATGGGTTGATTATGGTAATTGGGTATAAACATTAAGTCTTTTGGTAGTCTACTTGTTTTGTGCACACAACGTGTTTGTTGAAATGCTTGAATGAGTAATTTGAGTCTTTCTCATGTTTTATTGCTAGTTTGAGTGAGAGCTTGGACTTGTATTGTTGTTGTTGTGTGTGTTGGATGTTTAGGGAGAGGTTAGGGCGAGAACCCAATCGAACCTTAGACTAGGGCTCGTCTCGCATCGAGAGGTGGAGGCTTGTCTTTTAATCCGTCTTACACCGAGAGGTGGAGACATGTTTAGACTATCTTTAGACTAGTTCTAACCCCCACCATAATTGATCCATCATTACTTTAATGAACCCATCCACCCTAGTTCCTTTTAATTATTGTTTTACATCGCATATTTGCCTTCTTGTTAGTCTAGTTTATCGTTAATCCTATTCAATTTGCTATTAGCTAGAACTAAACTAGAACTTGATTAAACCGCCTTAGAACCATAATTACCGTCCCTTGGGATAAGACCCTTGCAATACCCAACGATAACTCGTTCGCTTGCGAGATTAAGTAAAACTCTATCAGTTGCACTATCAAAATTACAATTGTTGTACAATAAAGTTACACATTGTGGTATTTGAAGTTACACATCTGCTAATGGAAGATGAGCATTATACTTGATGAATCTTTGGTTTATTAACGTGTAACTTCAGTGTTCGGGGAAACTGCCTTGTAGGTATTAATTAATGGCGTAACTTTAACATTATTTGCAGTTACAATTGTTGTGCAACATCGTTGATGTTATGCATCTTGTGATTAGAAGTTACACATCTCCTAGACGAAGTTGCACATTGAGTAATGAATAACGGTGTAGTTTTAACATTGTTGGTAGTTACAATACGTGACATTCATCCCTGCATTTCGTTATCCTTAGGTTACAAGTGTGATTTATTGCCCTATGTGTTAATTGTTAATTCAGGAACGTTTAAATCGAGCTGCAGCTGTAGAATGTTTGAAAGAAAAGGCATACTATGCAGGCATGTTTTATGGATTTATTCGTCAAACGGGTTGAAGACAATACCGAATGATTACGTTGCAAAAAGGTGGACAAAAGATGCACAGGGCTACACTACATTTGACTATGGTGGTGAAGTGATAGAGGACATTGATATCATTGATGAAAAACAAATTACGATGTCGATAATGTGGTCGGAGGTTCATCAGACAGTTGGTCTCCTTGGTGACAGAAGTAAGGCCGATGTAGACATTTTCTCCACTCTAATTAGGGAATTTAAAGAAAAGTTAGCTCCATTAGATGGACCATTGAGTAAGAATCAACAGTTAGAGAATATACTTGGTTGTTCTGCTAGTGAGACGGTTACGATATTCCCTCCTAATAATTCGAAGAACAAGGGTAGCGGTAAGAGAATGTTGTCCACCAAAGCAAAGTCCATTGCATTGGCAAGTAAGCCCAAGCGCATGTGTAAGAGTTGTAAGCATGTGGGAAACCACGACAAGAGGAACTGCCCCAACCCTTTTTCAGAGCACCCGCCATCTTCCGAGGATTCGTCTGAACATGAGCAAGAGGAAGAGGACAATGACGAGGAGGAGTCCTCGGGGTAGACAAATCCTAAATATTTATTTGGTATGTTTATTTAAAATTAAATTGTTGTTACGTAGCTCTTATTGCTTCAAGGATATAAGTTTTTGGTCTTGAAGTTAGTAACTGTAAACATGCTTGTAACTTTTATGTTACTGTGGCTTCAAGGATATAAGTTTTTGGGTGTGGTATCTAAGTTATCTATTGTGACTTCTGATTGTGAACTACCCAATTTATCTGCTACAGGTATACAACATATAATTGGAACTGTAACTTTAATGCACATTTAGTGTGACCTTAAGGTTTATAAAGTATAACTTTAACATTACAAAGTTTATCGAAGAATATACCATGTTCATTGAGTCTTAATATTCATTGAGAATATCAAATAATACACCATATATTTAGAAACTATAACTTTAATGCACATTTAGTGTGACTTTAAGGTTTATAAAGTGTAACTTGAAAATTACAAAGTTTATCGAAGAATTCGCCATATTCATTGAGTTTATCAAAAAATACACCATATATATGGAACTGTAACTTTAATGCACATTTAGTGTGAGTTTAAGGCGTTTAAAGTGTATCTTTAATATGACGAATTAACACGTGTTGATATAAAATGTCTGTAACTTGAATTTTTTTTAACTTTAATGTACTATGATTGTAACCCCAACATAGAGGGTCACTGGGTATGAAATTCAAACAGCCTAAAAATTTAACCACAAAATGTGAAGAGGTACTAGAGTGTGAAATTCAAAAGTTTAATAACATAACACCGAAAAGGTTCTAAAAAGCTACGTTACATAAATTTTCCACTACCATACACCGATAAAGACAAACGATGAAACGACATTCATATTTAAATAGTATCAACAAAACATTCAAGTCCACTACCATACTGCTTTACTTTTTTGCCAACACCTGCTTCATTTTTTGCCTGGTATGCACCGCTCTCCAAATCTTGTCTTTTCCATCAATAAAAGGGGTGACCTTCTCCAAGATGCTTCCTCGCAAGACATTGATGTCTGCTAGTACAAGGGTCGCCGCTAATTCTATTAACAAATAGTGCGGTTGACCTTTTTCCCAATGTCCTCGTGGTCAAAGGGAGCACCCTCGTACATGAGCATATGCATCATGGTAAAGACCCTGGACTCTATATTGTTAGGCGAGAGAGACTGCCACTTCAATTTGATCTGACGTTTTTCAAATTCAGTTATGCGGTATCCTCTGGTGACTCCTGTTGAATCCAAATTGTCGCTCCCTCCTCTTGAATCCAAATAGTCACTCATGGTGGAAGCATGCATACGAAAGAGCATACGTCAACTAACCAATATAAAAAAACATCCAAGTGAATTATGTTAAAATGATCTATTGTCATCAAAATTACAATGAGAGAAGAAGCTTTGCATATAGCCGATTTATCCCAGTCAGGATGAAGCTGGTGGTCGAGTAGATCAATCGTCTGTGATTAAAGTTTATACAAACGCACGCATAATGGCCAGCGATGTGCATTGGTACGAAGAGTAAATATGCATTCAAGTTGAAAGTTTTGGCACAGTCATGCGTAAAGGTGTCCCACACTTCGAATAAACTGTCTAGAAGTTCATCGGACTGTGTGCCGTTTTACGATATATCAAGCAACTTTTTTACCAGTTCCTATAAGCAATTGGTGAAAAGTGTTAGTTTAGCACTTGAACCGTCGATAGCAGGTCAATAATGTTACACTAAATGATGTTAACAGTTACACAATCAGATCAATGAAAATACAAAGGGAAATTGTCAAGAGTTTCTCTACCAGGTATTTGAAGTTACACTATTCATATATAAAAGTTACGCACTTCAGAATGTCGCGTCATTTTATCGATATTTCGAAGTTACTTTAGGGTATGTTTAGTGTAATGTTATGTCGTAGTTGGATGTTCAAACACATTTGTTGAATGATTCAAAGAATATAATTATTCGGACACATACCATATGGCGTATGCCAAAGAACGCCATCTGTGGCACTTTGTTTTCTTCAGACCCCAACCGATTCAACAACAATGACCAGCACTCAATAACAAGCGGGGACATTTAAGTGTCGGACAACATGGACATAATGTTCTCCTTGTTAATCGCAGCACGCAGACTGAACCACACTAAAGCCTCACTGCTATCAAGCTGGGTAATAAGATAACTTAAACATCTTCTGATTTAAAAAGGAAATATAAGGAACAAGGACAGTTAAGAGGGACTTACTCAAAAACAAAATTGTAGTCGTCCACGAAGCAATAATCCGCCACGTGCTTTCGCAACGGTAAAACAACCTTCACTATTGTTTGGTTATTCCGTACAATCTTTGATACAACGATGGCATTCGCACCAACATCACAATCGATTGAGCACCCAAGACCATCCCCTCTGCCACGAGGACGGCTCTTAACAGATGACAATCGGTGAGGAACAGTAGACCGATCACTAGCAGGGTGTGCTTCAGGGGTTTGATCATCAACTGGCGTAGCGTCATGAGAGGGATGAGGGCGCTTGGTGTAAGTAAGCCTTACGTCACTATCATTTCTCCTCTTGCTAGCAGCATTATTCAACTTCCTCGACAATACATGGTTAAAAACCTCCTTAAAGTCAGAAACCCTCTGTAAAACATCCTCCCCGGACCTGTTTATGTCGCTCAATACCAGTGTAGCAGCAATTTCACGGCGAAACAAGTTAATGGCCTCCATTTTGCCCATGCCCCATTCAAAAGGCTTCCCACAATAAAACAACATGTGCATCATCAGGTAAACACCGCAATCCTTCAACGTGTACCCTGTACCTTGCCATCTGAACGAAATGTTAACATGCTTAAACCCGCCCACCTTGGCGCCCTTTGTCAGACCTTTTGACTCCATGTACTTGCCGAATATATTGACCTGTAGGTAGATAAACAAGATTATTTGAAATAGATAGTCCTTTTAGATGTCAACGTAAAAATACAAACGTGATTAGATATGTTATAACATTACCGCGATACGTGCAATCCCTCCATACGGCAGATTTTCAAGTTCTTCATCGTATTTACGGTTGTCAAGGAACTCAATTTGCTCGGAAATGAAGTTAATGCAGGCACAACTGTAATGATCGTTATTGCCAAATAAGACAGAGATGAGGACGTGGGATCACACTTGGTGTTGGTCAACGTCATAATTTGGAACATATGTTGCACACAAAACATGCGTATAGCAGCTCAAACATGCGCATTATTTTAGGCACTTACCATATCCGAATCAAGTTGAAATGGAGTAGGACAAGATTCCATCCACAGATCCCAACAACAAAATAACTCGTTTGTCTTGTCAAGAGCTATTCCCTTCTTTTGGGCATTCCAGATGTCCAGCGCAACATTCTGTTCAAATAAATGTTCCTTTAACGCAAATGACATAGAATGATAGTTTATATAGGATAGTTAAAATGTAAAACTATTATCAACAAGAAGTATAACTTTCATACTGTGACAGTGTAACACTGATGTTTGAGAAGTGTTACTCCTCTCTTGACACATTGTAACTTGAACTTAGGGGTCACCTCTATGATAGAAATGTGTAACTTTGACGCTAGGAGCTGTAACTTCTACTTTGACAGAGTGTAATTTTACAAAGTGTAACTTCCACTTTCACATAGTGTAACTTTACAACATGTTCTATGATAGGAATATTAAAGTGTCACTTCTATGGTATAAAATGTTCCACTTTAATTTCATGTACACTACTTTGATAGTAAAATAACACTATTAATATTGAAGTGATACATACTGTGTGATCAAGGCCGAAAAAACAACGGGAAGTTTGAACTGTTGCAGTATTCTGAGTTGTCATCACATTGAGTAGTAAGCACCAACAATCAATCACACTACACATAATTTCCAGTCCAGGTTGAAGCGTCAATATGTCTTCCCGAGGTATGAATTTAAACTCGCTAAATGACACCAATTGTTCATTACAGAGGAATGATTTTGTAAGAAAAGCAGATGGATGTATTCAATGACAACAAAATGCTTGAAGCAATGAACAATATTACATCAAAAAAAATTTGTATATAATAGACTAACCATTTGTTCAACGCAAATGATTTATTAAAGACGTAGTCTATTACGTCTTTTTTCAGACTGAAGACAGTGGTCAAGAGCAGCTTATATTATTGCAAATCATGTGTAACAAATTCATGTTCAGGATTGGGTTCCCCACAGTCAAGAGAACACCCAAGGTTTTCAGGAACCACATCCATGCATGAAAGTGACTCACTTGAATGAAGTAAGAATGGATGGTGGATAAGTGGAGTACGCGGAACGTAGACGCCCTGAACAAGTGGTTGGGATGGCCCTTGCTCTACCACAGTACCAAATACGTCGCCTGGCACCGCCTTAAAGGCTTGTTCTAAGTCTGACGTCGACATGAAGGTCAACTCAAATTCGGGTGACTTTATTTCACGCTCCACTGCTTCAACAACCTCCTTCGCCCCTCCTTGTCCACCTTTATCAGCCCCTACCTCGGCGGCAACGTGCTCGTTCACTACAGTAACAGCCCCTTCCGTCTCTTCAACCTCCTCCATTACGACAACGACGTCCTCCTTAACATGTACCTTCTCCTCCTCGGCATTTTTACGCCGTTGGTCCGACTCCTCAGCAACAAGCACCGATCTAATTGTTGTTTCACATCCCTTCCTTGTGGCCTCCGTAACTTCCGCAGTGGAATACAAAGATTCCAAAATCTGAGTGTCTGTTAATTCATCAGTTTTTGGTCGTCAGACAGAGGGTTCACCTACAACTCCTTCCTCTATCCTTCCTTCAAAAACTTCATTATATGCTGTTGTGTTATAAAAACGGGCAGTACCTAAAATCTGATGTGTTGCAGCATCGATTGGAGGATCACCCAAATCGTCCTCGAGTGAGACATCCTCAGTTGACGCATCCACTAAATCTTCACAAACCAAAGCGGTGTCAACAGTCTGATCCATACGAGCTTGATCAACGTTTACATTGAGCCGTTGTTCATTGAAAGTTTCTTGGTTGGCTTCTGTGGGAATTGAAGAACTAGACGCCGTGGTTAATCTCTTGATCTTCGAAGTTGCATTTGCGTACCATGAGTAGAAGACAATAGCATTCCTTTCCAGCTGCAAATAAAGCTCATGTACATCCTATATTTAACTAAAAGAAAAGTGAAGTTACCTTGCATGATATTACAATGTAGAAGGGACCAACAAGTCGAAGTGGTTAAAAGTAAATCGGGTTAAAGTTAAACTTCAAGATACTTTAAAGTTACATTACCATACTATCAAGATCACACTTCAATGTCAAAGTTACACTATAAAATTAAAGTCACACTACCATATACAAGTTCTAAAAGTGTAAATTTAAAATTCGTATAGTGTAACTTTAAGGTTCTGGCAGTGTAACTTACCCCCTCTTACAGTGTAACTTTGGGCCATCTGTTAGTGTAACTTTGGAGTGCAAAAAGTGTAACTTTAAATTCTTTAAAGTGTGACTTTGAGTTCTATAATGTATGGTTGGTCAGAAAGTAATTATAGGCCAGAAAGTCACAAAGAAGACTTACATCCACCGCCCGAGCTTTTAACTCCTAATCATTTTCAACTCCCGGGGGCAGCTCAATTTGAATGAACTTCTTGTCAGATGTTGTATGAGTTGCAGAAGAAAGCTGTAGTAGCGGCTCGCTCACAAGTGTCGAGATCGTCTTACTCCTGGAAGATGTTCCATCGGAGGGCTTCTGCGTGCAACGAGGATACTTCACCTCAGAAAAGGTTAGGCGACCCAAAGGACATTTCCCCAGCTCATCCTTTATCCTGGCGGCCATAATTTTATCATCCCAATGTTGGATCAGTGGGAGGTCATGGGGGCATATCTTACCAGAGAAGTCAAAACGCTGAAAGTACGTGATCATTAAACAGGGAATACAACCAAGAAAATGAGCTAGCGCTAAGTGAACATCTGTCGCAGCACTAACCATACACTCTAACACATAGAAACACCAGTCCTGCTGCACGATGGAACTTACATCCTCTACCGCCTTAAAAAGTTTAATATCAAGACCATTGTTTGATGTGGGGTCATGAATGAGGACATACACAACAAAACAAATAGACGGCAAAATTGGTCACCTCCGTCTTTGAAATCCTTCGTCTCAATGTGCTTGAATACCTTGCCTAGAGGAATAGCCTCCGACGATGATTTAACGCCGTATGCATCCCGCCATCGTTTTTCAAGACCTTGCTTTCTACATCTTGGGTACCCGTCTGACGGTCAGAATGGGCTAATTGGAGGGGTCTGGGCCTCAACGCTAACATGAAACAATCATGTACGTCGTACTTGGTGATCATAAACTCTTGAATTTATGACGCCCTAAAAACATGTGAGCCGTCGCTAAACGCTTCAAGAAATGAAAAAACATTAGAAAAAGGATAATGTCTTAGTTTAAGATGGAGCATCCCACCAAAACCTATCCTCTGTACCGTGGCTCGCTGGGCATGATTCAGGTTTAGAATCAACTTAAGCAGCCTGTTAGGCCGACACTTGACACTGACAGTAGGGGTAGGTACATTGCCATCTCCAATTAGAAGTTGGGCTTCATTAGCTGCCATCTAAAGTTAAAAAAAAGGAATTGTTAGTACATCTGCTGTGTCACTAGTTAGGCGTTCAAATTATCAAAGTTGCAACAAAAATTCCATATGAATATTAAGTACTACTTATGAAAATGTGATTGAAAAGGAATACTAATACAATTACATAGAGAGAGTGTAACACCCCGTAATTTTGAAAGACCGAAATTATATTTGAAAAGTAATAAATTTAATTTATTTTAATTTATTACGATTTATTTGAATTTATGATAATTTAATA